>CAKNYM010047024.1:63351-111246 GCA_932195095.1 Andricus curvator | reverse complement strand
GGGATTATTTATAGAATAATAGAAACTTATGCTAATTAAAATTCACACAATACATGGAAATAAAAACCCTAGACATTTATACAAAAAGTTGCTTGGTATCGTTTTATATTTATTAGTGAAAATTGATTTATCTATGAAAATTCTTTTTTATAACAAGATCAAAGAATTTTATCCAATTAGCTGTCTCAGTGTTTTGTTAATTAAATGAAATTCCTTAATATTTTTTACCGGTCTAATATACAAAAAAAAAATGAAACTCGCAGTGAATATTTTTTTATCTTTTTTAAAAAACTGTAAGAAAAAACCCACTATCGAACGATACAAAGTGCAGTGTTCAAAATCACGACGTAAACTGACATTGATTTTAAACATGAAACCTCTCAATTATTGCCAGATTTTGGAAACAGTCCTGTCCCACTTTTTAGAGAGAGAAGTATTTACGAAGCACTTTTTTATACATATAGCTCTACGTTTATTGGGCCAGAATGTGGATTTTCACACAAGTTTCAAGAAATCTGACGGACCTCAAGACTCAAGCGAACACATCCATACGAATTATTTCCAGAAATCACTATCATTATTTATAGATTAATATAAAAACCCGCTATAAACTAACCTGAAAATAAAAGAGAATAACACAAAGGCTCTGTTTTCTTATGTTATATATTTTTCTCTAATGAGCCGGAAAGGAGGTATGTAGTTTGAAAATATAATTTTGATTTATGAATTTGTTCATGCTCTGATTTCGGTGCATAAAGTGGTTCATGAGAAAGAAGATTTCATTTCAATCCTAAATAAATTTTTATAATAGAGATACTAAGCTCAAGATTTGTTACAATCTGCAGGGTTGACTATATGAATACTATGGAGAATTCTTTTGATTGAAGCATACATGTTTTACCTCAATTTATCGAAAGATATTCTATTTTTGTTTAAATATTGCTTAAATGATAATTTTAAACGAGCAATTTTATAAATGCGTTTTTTTCTAGTTTATTTCTTTTTTTATTCGGAGAATGTAATAATCTGAATAGTTTGTTTCAGAATCAACCGGAAATTAATTTTTTAAACTATGAATAATTACCCTTTCGATCGTTTTAGCAATTAAATATTTTGTACTAGATTGTACGCGGTATCTCATGGTATCTTAAGTATACTCCTCTAAAAAAATTCAAAGAATTTTGAACATTTGTTTGTACCGGTTTTCTTTCGAGAAAAAAATTCTATGCTTTTGCTAGCATTGTCCTATTACAAAAAAATTATTTTGTTTCAAAATAATAAGATATCACAAGTCATAACATTACACGTATATCATATATCATATATAGTGATAACTTGTTATAAACTTTTTGTGAATTAAAGTATTAAAACCTCTTAAAGCATGTCCGAAGAATAATTTTCACCCAGTAAGTTTTAATTTTGACTACCCACCCCCCTTTCAAACCATTGTTATTGTGCTTGGAAAGTGACCCAAAAACTGGAAAATAGCATTTTTCTATTAAATTCATACTAAAAACGGTATTCTTTGAATTTTTTTAACGAGAATTATTTTTAATTGATAAGGGACGAGTTTCCAAATATTTTTTAAATAATTTTTAATTATTCAAACAATTATTATTTGTTTAAAAATTATATTTTTCTTAAAATCGTGGAAAATTATTGTTTTCGGGATATAAGTGATAGATTTTATGAATGGTATGAATATGTTTTTTACATAATTGGTTATTATTTAAACAATTTCCATTTTTTTAAACAATCTTTTCTCCCTCAAATTGTAACAAGTTATTATTCTCTGGAATTTATATCTCGAAAATAATAATTTTCCACGACTTTCACAGAAAAATATATTTTTTAAACGAATAATAATTGTTTAAACAATTGTAAATCATTTACAAACAGGAGAAAAATATGCTGTGTCTAATTTGAAAAAAACAAACAATTTTCAATATTTTTCTTATAATTTTTAATGATAAGTGTCATAATGAAGAATTTTTCATAATGAAATTTCAATTATTATTATTCTTCTTCATGAAATATAATTAGCCTAATTCTAAATGTCGATGCATAACATAATTTATCTCGCGCTCGGGCGTATTTACATCGCGCTTTACGCTCGGCTCCTCTAGATTTCTGAACTTCGTGTTCGACTTCGATGAAAAGAAAAAGTTTGTTTGCAAATCTTATGTAATTATCAAAACCTCTACATATTAAGTGATTGTTAAATTTGTTTTTATTTAAGACTGAAAAGGAACTTTATTTACTCAAGGTTCTGTCGACCTTAAGGAACACATTCTCATCCAGACACTCGCGCTTCGCGCTCGATATTTGATTTGAAAATCATTGGAACCTTGCGTTCCACGCTCGGTTCTGTGCACCGTATGATAAAAACAAAAAAGTTTGAGCGCACTTACGGCGTGCGATTTGGTAAATACACTGAGCGCGCAATTTGTGCTTCGTGTTATATGTTCTTCATATACAAATTACTAAATTTGTATTTGATTTCAAATGAAAAGTAATGATATAATTCAGGCGACAAATTTTATTAGTTAACATTTTATTTTAGCTTGTGCCGTTTATCAAAAAAGATAATTTTTTCATTTTGATTATATTCTAACCACAAAAATTGATTACGGTTTGTAATTCTTTTTTGAATGCACAATTTTTGTTCATTTATATGTTTTCGTACCTTGCATTGTTTTTTCAAAAATTTGATTTTTTTTACTGTCAATGTTATTTTCACGAATAAAACAAAAACTACGCATCCTATCGAAACATGATTCACAACAAATTTGTACCTCTTCCTTGGATGAACAAATGTTGTTCTTGTCATTTTTTTCGTAGCTCGTGTTATTCCTCTAAAAATTTGATTTTTCTATTTTCAATGCTGTTTTTTACGAATAAAACAAAAACTACGCGTCATATCAAAAAGTGAATGATAAGAAATTTGTAGATCTTTTTTGGGTGCACAATTTTGGTGGAATGATTTGAATATTTTGTTCGTCATTTTGCGTACTACTAATAACCATACATAGAATTTTTAAATCTTCAAAAAAAGTGGTCTCAAAAATTTTCAAAATGTGCTCACTTTTTTAATTTTCATCCAAAATAGCTGGTTAACGAACTCGTTCTCTCTTTTTAGGCCATAAAAAAGTGTGCCAAAGCTCAATCAAATCTGATCATTTTTTCGAAAGTTATCATGGCTACAGACAGACAGACTACAGACAGTAAACACACCTTGGTAAAAACCGTTTTTTCTGGCTCAGGGGGTCTCAAAATGTGGAGATTTGATGAAAACCGACTATGTCAAATTTTACATAAAACCAATACCTTCTCATTAGAATGAGAATGTAAAAATACACAGAGATAAGATTCAAGAGAACATGCCGTGACAGAGACCAACAACAAACTTTGTTCTGGCATGGTTACCATGGTTATTTATCATTATAAACTGTACGTACGGTTGATCATCACATAAGGGTTATTTCAACACTTCCCCTCAAACGTGCGTTCATAATATTTACAGTCTATAAAGGACCAACTCCCATCCTTGCGATATGCTCCTGATGCTTAGGACCTCCAAGTCCCTTTGTTAGCACATCAGCCATCATCTTCCCGGTTGGTAGGTAGCCGACCTTAATGTTTCCGTCCTTCAAAACTTCACGCACAAAATGATGACGTATGTCTATGTGTTTAGTCCGGAAGTGAAACACTGCATTCTGTGCGAGCTTCTGGGCTCCTTGATTGTCGTTCCAAATTGGAGTCGGTTCATCCATTTGGACTCCAATCTCTTCCAGGAATCTTCGCAGGTGAATAGCTTCCTTTACTGCTTCAGTTAGAGCCATGTATTCAGCCTCTGTGCTCGAGAGAGCAACTGTGCGCTGCTTCTTGGTTTCCCAGCAGATCGTCGCTCCGCCAAGAATAAAGACGTAGCCTGTATATGAACGTCGATCATTTGTACAGGCGCCCCAATCTGCATCTACGAAGCCTTGTAGTCCAATTCCTGTTTTTCTGAACGTAATTCTGTGGTTCCGAGTTCCTTTTACGTAATGCAGGATTCTTTTAGCTGCAATCCAATGTTCCTTAGTGTAACAAGTGTTATACTGACTCAGTGAGTTGACAGCAAAAGCTATAGCCGGACGAGTTCCCACAGCTAAGTACATCAATGAGCCAATGAGTTCTCGAAAAGCATACTGCTTCATATCTTCTTCGCTGCAAAATTCTGGCTTTGTTAGTTTTGTACTCGTATCCAGGGGCGTTGCGACTGGCTTTACGTTTTCCATCCCAAAACGCTTTAAAATTTCCTCAGCGTAGTTTCCCTGAGAAATTCGAATTCTATCCTTGTCCTTGACAAATTCAATTCCCAGACAATGACGAACTTCTCCTAAGTCCTCGACGTCAAATGGAAGCCTCAATTTTTCTTTTATTTCAGCAATCCACTGGAGATTCTTTGAGGCCAACATCATGTCGTCGACGTAAACTGCCAGTATCATGACATCAGAAACACGCTTGGCAATGTATACGCATGGATCTGCGTTGAGAGGTTGCATTCCCAATTTTCAAAGCTCTGCTTCAAACCTCTGGTGCCACGTTCGTCCAGCTTCTCGTAATCCGTACAAACCTTTCTTTAGGAGACAAACTTTATCTCCTTTCTTCAATTCTTCCAGCATCCTGATCGTTTTCGTGTGAAGTTCCTTGATGTTCTTCTCTTTCAGCTTCGTCTTCTCAGCTATTTGAGTTAAAACATCTTCGTATAAATCTGGCAAATTCATGTAGATTTCTTCTTGAATTCTTCCGTTTAGGTATGCGGTGGTGATGTCCAGCTGATGAATTGTTAGATCGTTTTCAACTGCGAGAGCTGTTATCGTTCTGAAGGAGCTCAGGCGTGCAACAGGAGCAAACGTCTCATGAAAGTCAATTCCAGGGCGTTGTGTGAAACCCTTTGCCACAAGACGTGCTTTTCGCCTTTCTATTTCTCCACTCGGGCCGTACTTATTTCGAAGTACAATTCTACAGCCGATGATGTTGCGATCTTGTGGACGATCGACGAGCTCCCAGGTGTCGTTTGCGATAAGTGATTTGAATTCATCTTAGATAGCAGATGACCACTCCTCAACATGGCTTCCAGACATCGCCTCACGAAAAGGAATTTCCGCTACTCCAGCGATTTCTTCCGTCAGCTCTGATTCTTCCGGTTCATTTCTATCTTCTACCATGTGGAAAAGTTTTCTTGGTCTTCCTCTCTGTCCTGTTCGAAGTATTCGTGGCCTACCTGGTGCTGTTCTTAGTTGAATATCCTGTGCTTCAAGTTGGATTGGAAGTTCTTCCCCTTGAGATAAATTCTCTTCTTCCATCTCCTCTTCTTCGGAAGATTCAACGGAGTCTTCCATTTGCACTTGTTCTTCTTCAGGATTTCTTCTTGTTATGTTCGTGGAATTAAGTTCCACTTTCATAAATTCCTTTTTCAAAGTTTCTGTTGCTTTCTGTTTTTGAAGTCTTTCTCTCAGATCTTCTGTGATGAAGTCGTCGTATGTTCCCCCTTTCTCGAATTCATCCAGGAATTTTACGTCCCGCGACGCGTTAACTTTTCTTTCAGTAGGAACCCAAAGCCTATAAGCTTTTGACTCTTCTGAGTAACCGATGAAAATACATTCTCGCGAACGTGCCTGGAACTTTCCCTTCGATGGATCTTTATCTAGGGGGTACGCCTTGCATCCGAACGTCCTGAAATACGAAATATCAGGTTTTGTTCCAAATAAAACTTCGTATGGAATATTTCCGTTCACACTTCTTGAAGTACTTCTGTTGCGAATGTAGTTGGCTGTCGCGATCGCTTCTGCCCAAAAGAAGGGAGGCAGATTGGATTCGAGTAACATACACCTGGCCATTTCCACCAGGGTACGATTCCTTCTCTCTGCAACTCCATTCTGTTGCGGCGTGTGAGGGACGGTCAGCCTTCTTTTTATTCCACACTGATTCAGGAAATGATCAAACTGGTTGTTGCAGTACTCTGTTCCATTATCAGACTCCAAAAATTTGATAGACCTGTTAAATTGATTTTCCATTAGTGATTTATATTTCTTGAAAACTTCAAATACATCGCTTTTCTTCTTTATAAAACTGACTTCGCACCATCTGGTGTGATCATCAATAAAGATTACAAAATACTTTGCCCCTCCTAGTGACTCTGTGCGCATCGGCCCGCATACGTCGGTGTGCACGATTTCAAGCGGCTCAGCTGATCGCTCAGATTTCTTGGGAAAGGGGAGACGTGTGGGCTTACCTTGCAGACAGATCTTACAAGATGACAAATCCTGACTTGTTTCCAGCTCTCCTTCCACTAGGTTTTCTTCCTTGATGACTTTCCTCAGGTCCTTTTCGTTTAAGTGCCCCATGCGCTGATGCCAAATTTCTAAACCAGATTTCTTCTCATCCACTGTCACCAACGTTGTCTGCTCCACGTTTTCTTGGACATAATAGAGATCTCCGATTCTATTCGCGCACCACTTTGTTTCACCTTCTGCATCTAAAACGAAAGCACCTTTCTTTTTGAATAACACGTCGAATCCACTGTCCGTAATTTTGCTATCAGACAGCAAGTTTGTTCGCAAATCTGGAACGTGCAAAGTGTTATCCAAAACCAACATTTTTTTCTCGAAATGATCAGATATATTCACTTTTACAGTTCCTTTTGCACATATTTTGGTCGAAGAACAATTTGCGAGATTCTGTGAACGTTGTTCTAGAGTCGAGAATTTTTCGAATTTCTGTCCATCTTTACACATGTGTGATGTGCACCCACTGTCCAAACACCACTTACTTTCACTGTGAGTTTCCCCAACTTTTAGCGCGTGTTCTTCTGCTTGTTCTTCAGTGATTACAAGATGAAAGATTTCCTCCACGTTTCCCGCCTTCTCCGGTTCATTTCCTCGTTTTTCCTGGCAATCCTTTGCCATGTGTCCGACTTTCTGACATTTGTGGCATTTCAATTTGAATTTGAACGTACCCTGTGACGTAGTTGATTTACCACTTCTACCCTCACCCTGTGATTTTCCGGGTTTCTTATTGGCTTGGTATCTTGTACCCCAACCACTCACTGCCATGGCGTTCTCGATACTTTCGCGCATTTTATTTTTTCGAGCGTCTGATTCTTCAATGATTTTTATTTTCAGCACTTCTGGTGCAGGAAGTTCGTCTCGCGACTCGATGGCGATGCGAAAATTTTCAAAGGCTTCGGGTAAACTGTACAGAAGCAAGATTGCTAAGAGATCCTGATTAATAGCAATCTCCATTTCCTCCAACTTGTCTACTGCATCGAAGAATTTGCCTATATGATCGCGTACATCGTCGCCTTCCTGCATCCTGTGCGAAATCAGTTGTTTCAGAAGCGTGGCCTTCCTAGCTGGTCCTTTTGACTGGTAAATGGATTCTAGCTTTAGCCAAATTTCCCGCGATGTATTACACCCCTTAATCTGTTTTATTTCGGAGGGATGGATGGACAGGACTAAATCGGATTGCGCTTTGAGATCAGCCTCGTCCCACGCCGTTGCTGCCTCACCGCCTTGTACGTCTACAGCTGGTCGCGTTGTAGTACCATTCACGTACTTCCAGGTCTCATTTCTTATCAGCAAAAACTTCATTTGCACTTTCCACGTGTCATAATTTTCCTTACTGAGCGCTTCCACGCGTACCGAGTGCGTCGTATTCATTTTGGCGAAAATTTCACGAATAGACGCTTCCCCTCGCAAACGTTGCACTTATAGATTATTATCTTTCACAAATCACACCGGTCTTTCCAACGAGTCTGAGCCCATAACCTATAGAGTATATTGGGATCTAGAAGACAGATTTCTGATAAGACAACTAATTAATTAAGACACGATTTATTAGTAGCAAAAAAGTCAAAAAAATACACGCAGATAAGATTCAAGAGAACATGCCGTGACAGAGACGAACAACAAACTTTGTTCTGTCATGGTTACCATGGTTATTTATCATTATAAACTGTACGTACGGTTCATCATCACATAAGGGTTATTTCAACAATATCGGTCCGCATCTGTATTTTATAAGCAAAGCTTGACTAAGCAGGCAAAGGAGAGAATGCGTTTTAGGAAATAGAATAGTTTGAAGAATCAATCTAGAAATTTGTAAGTGTTCAAAATTATATCATTTTCAAACAATTTTAACTTAAAAATAGTACAATTTAGTGATTATAAGTTGTTTCTTGAAAAATCTAAATTGAAAAATGTCATTTACAAATTTAAATAAATGAAACAATGCAAATTTTAAAGTTTACATTCAGCACCCTGAAATTCGAACGATTCGAAGTTTATTTTATTTTAAATAATTCAATTTTATTTAGCTTATTTTGGAATATTTGATTTATAATTTCTTATTTTGAATAAACAGTCAAATATTGTTAAATATTGAAAAAAAAATTTTTAATTAAAAATTTTCAAACTGAATGCTTAAAAAATTGAGTATTACATTCTCATTCTAATGAGAAGGTATTAGTTTTATTTAAAATTTGACTTTGTCGGTTTTCATCAAATCTCCACGTTTTGAGACCCCCTGAGTCAGGAAAAACTATTTTTACGAAGGTGTCTGTCTATCTGTCTGTCCGTCTGTCTGTGTCTGTAGTCTGTAGTATCGTGTAGACATGATAACTTTCGAAAGAGTGATCAGATTGGATTGTGCTTTGGCACACTTTTTCAAGGCCTTTAAAAAAAACAATTCCGTTAACCAGCTATTTTGGATAAAAATTCAAAAAATGAGCACATTTTGAAAATTTTTGAGACCACTTTTTTTAAAGATTTCGAAATTCTATGTACGGTTATTGGTAGTACGCAAAAGGATGAACAAAATATCCCAATTACTTTTTCGGATAAAAAAATAATTACCAGAGTTATAGCATTTTCAAAATTCCAAAAAACAAACGAAAATGAACATTTTAAGCCAAAAAACGCACGATATGAAAAAAAATCAAGAGGATAAAAACGTTACTCTAAAAACACTACAATATTTTCATAAAAACTTTTTGAATTTTTTGAAAAATCAAAAATTCAAATTTTGCTTGCACAAAAAAATAATCAAAAATTCCATTTTGCTGTCAAACTATGCAAGATATGACAAAAGATGAATTGGCCAAAATTGTGCACCTAAAAAAGATCTACAAATTCGTTATTATTCACTTTTTGATATGACGCATAGTTTTTGTTTTATTCGTAAAAAGCAGCATTGAAAATAGAAAAATTAAATTTTTAGACGAATAACACAAGCTATGAAAAAAATAAAGAGTCAAAATTTGTTCATCCAAAAACGAGGTACAAATTGGTTATTAATCATGTTTTGATAGGATACGTAGTTTTCGTTTTATTCGTGAAAATAACATTGACAGTAAAAATCAAATTTTTGGAAAAACGATGCAAGGTACGAAAACAGATGAATGAACAAAAGTTGTGCATTCCAAAAAGATTTGCAAATTTGTAATCAATTTTTGTTATAAGAATACATTCAAAATGAAAAAAATTAACTTTTTTGAAAAACGGCAAATGCTAAAATAACATTTTAACTAATAAAATTTGCTTGCCTAAATTATATCATTATTCTTTATTTGAAATCAAATACAAATTTAGTAATTTGTATATGAAGATCATATAACATGAAACACAAAGTGCGCGATCAATGTATTTCGGAGCGCGAAGCACGAAGACTAAATCGCGCGCCGTAAATGCGCTCAAACTTTTTTGTTTCTATCATACGGTTTTGATACGGTGCACAGAACCGAGCGTGGAACGCAACGTTCAAATGATTTTCAAAGCAACTATCGAGCGCGAAGCGCGAGTGTCTGGATGAGAATGTGTTCCTTAAGGTCGATAGAACCTTAAGTAAATAAAGTTCCTTCTCAGTCAAAAATAAAAACAAATGTAACAATCACTTCATATGTAGAGGTTTTGATAATTTTATAATATTTGCAAATAAACTTTTTCCTTTCATCGAAGTCGAACAAGAAGTTTAAAAATCTATAGGAACCAAGCGTAAAGCGCGATGTAAATACATCAGAGCGCGTAGCGCGAGGTGAATACATTATCGAGCTTTCATTTATGCCCATACAACGGGTACTTTTATCACCTTTCATGCAATAATTGAGACAAAATCTACAGTTTATTATTATTAAAACTAGGGTGCTTGTTCAACCTATTGGAAAATAGATGTTCAGAAACTTTTGCACGAAATTACATATAAGTGAAAATAACATTTTATACTCCTACATGCGCGTGAGTTATTATTTTCTTTATGTATGATTTCAGTTTCAGTTAACGTTTACCGAAGATGTTTACGCATAAATCTGTCTTGGGTCGTAGTTTAGGAGGCACGTGAGTTTTTATTTTTCTTTTTATCCTTAATATAAAATCTCTAAACGATATTCTTGATTTCGATAGTCACGATTATATCACTTTCGCCTGCTATGGGTGTGACACGAGGCATCAGTGCGTTAGAAAGTGATGGAACGTGTCACGCTTTTGCTTTCTTCAGTTGAATTCATTTGATCCCAACGGAGCTGCCTTGATCTGCGCTTGCTTGGATTATAGTGACGTTCATTGGCTGCATTGCGCGACTGCATCTGTATTTTAAATAGTACGTGAACTGGAGCCAATGAGTGCCATTCAGTCGAAGCATCCCAGCTAACACAGTTACTAGTCCGAATAGTCACATAATTGTAACAAGATTAAAAAACCAGTCACTGGTGACTTCCATGCTGGTCACCCAGTGACAATATATTTCCCACTCAAAGTAGTAACAAATTACAAGCGAAGCAGGTAACATTATCCCGCCATTGTAATCACATGCTTGTAACAAAGTGATGTTTGGAAACGCAACGTGCAATGACAGCTTAACCTCAAAATATACATCGTTTCGGAATTATAATTATGAATATTTTTGCAAAAATGTTGGAAAGGAACATAATTAAACGATAAATAAGTTCCAGAAAAGGGAGATAATATGTGAACAAAGCTTTTATAAAAAAACAGATATTTATCAGCTGAACCCTTACGAAAAAGAAATTACATTATAGAGGTTAGACCCAAAATGTATATGTATAAATGAAGATCGCTGCCGGCTGTTACCGCCATGTTACTAGTCTGACAGGGAACGGTTGCAAACAAGCCTCCCTAGTAAACTACGGCGATTATGCCGTTACCTGCTAGGAGACTGAGATACAAGTAACAATTCCTCTGATAACATGTGATCATTCAGGAACCTTTCAGGATGGTAACAGGTTAGCTGGGATGCGCATGCTTTCGGGATCACTGTTGGAAATAGTAATCGAATCGAATCGTAGTTCAAGTTAAATAATACGACACGTGTTTCTTCGTGTTTAGTAATGTGATCCGCCTGTTTGTATACAAACTCGTGTAAGTTTCGGTTCTACTTTACCTATATAGAATCTCCATTTCCTTATAGTGACATATTCGAATAATTTTTTTTTTTTTTTGAATAGAAGAATGTCAGAGATCTGTGTATGTCTACAGATCAAACATTTTATAATTTAAAAAGATGTTCAAATTAAGCATTTTTACACTCTTAAGGGAAACTCCTATTTAAAAGAAAATTACCGATACTTTAAGTAAATAATTTTGACAATCTGAAGGGATTTCAAGGAAGTTTAAAGACTATAGGGTATTTTTTTATAATCCAAGCAATTTTCAAGAATTGTAAACAATTGCAAGGAATTTCAAAAGATTTCAAATTTATATATATATATATATATATATATATATATACTAGTAGTCTTATTAATTTTTTCTGTGAAAAAGAATGAACCAACTACTTATTTTTTCTATTTTATTTATATTTAATTAATGTCACAAAATATTTGTATAAAATAATTAGAAGGCACCAATTTTGATGTCTTTACCCTCCAATAAGGAGCTTCTTTTCATTTTTTTCTTTGTTGAAGGAGTAATAAATAGATTTCTCATAATTTATTTGTAGGTAAATTCTGCCATCATTATCATCCTGAAAGGATTGTGAATATAATTATAATACAATTTATTGTAATTTACTCTTCAAATTTGTTTAACACTTAATTTATTGGTAAATTATATTGCCGTGTAATGAAATTTTTCATTTTACATATTAAAAGAAATATTATTTATAAAATAAATTGTGAATTGTTCGTTATAGCATGTATATATGAGTATATGAATTTCAATTTGATAAATGTTACGAATAATAATAATTTTTATTATTATATAAGTTAAACAAAATTGAAGAAAATGAATGATACATAGAATAATGGCAGTAATTACCAATCTTTCAGTTTTTAATAAATATCATAACAAATTTTTAAGTTGTCTATTTGCTCGGCAATTATTGTCTTTGCTCAATAGTAATCCATTCGCCACTGTATGTATTTATTCTCTCCCTTTTACGGGTTTGAGGGCCTCCGCTCCCTTCACAGTACGTTACAAAACCACTTATACTACCTTAATCATACTTACTACCTAAATAATAATATTCTACTTATATTAACTTATTTACTATCGCTTTGTCTTAACCTAATTATTCTCGAGATTTGCTGACTAATGAGTTTCCTGGGCTTCCGTTTCCTCTTACCATTTCCGTTAACATGATTTTTCAAAGCTTTATTTACATTAGTTTCCTTGACTAGGAGTACGCGCTTGGCCTTTCCCTACTACATGCCCTTTACTTTCTCTCATTTCTTCCAGTCTCATCATCCAGCTTGCCCCTTGTCCACTTCCATCCAAGATCCACCTTATCCTGTCATCCACACTCTCCCCACCTGTTTCATCCCCCGTACATCTCTCTAAAACATGCCCCCATGATTCTATCTCGTAATAACAGACTCTACCTCTTCTTTCCTCTTCATCCATCCAGTACCTACACTCTCTCATTCCTTCTCCCATCCTAAATCGTATAACGTGGTTCCATTTACTCTCCTTTTTAATCTTTCTTAAATATTCTGGTTCTCTTTCAGCCTTCACTACCTTATAACACCTGTTATACTTAGATTCAACGATTTTTTCCATCTTTCCTCCCCCTCCTTCATTATCAGTTCATCTCTAACTCTTGCCATACTCTGACATCTGCTCTTATATCGCATTCCCTCCTCCTATGTTGTCTCTCTTCCTCCCACCTTGATCCTTCTGTGTTGCCCCTAGTCTCTTTGTTTACTACTTCCCTTAGACAAGCTTGTGCTATCCTGCTTCCCTCCCCCCTCTTTAGTTTCTCCTCAAAGTTCCATGCTCTCTTCATTTGTCTAATAACCATTTTACTTTTACTTAATTCCTCCCTCAACATGTATCCTGGGCAGCTACAGCTCACTCCCATTACCCATCTCAAGAATCTCTCCTGCATACTTTCCACCCTCTTGTGCTCCTTCCATCCCCAGATCTCCACTCCGTAACTTAGGACTGACCATACCAACGCATCAAACATCCACAGTCTCATTTTCCAATCATCTTGAAACCTTATCTTCCCTATACCCCACACCTGCCCCATTACTTTAGTCGCACATTCTATCCTTCTCCTCACCTGCAGTTCAACCCCTCCTTTCGACTCAAACCAGAAGCCAAATAACTAAATTCCTCGACCTGTTCCACTTTCTCCCCGTACATCTTCCATTCATATTCTACCTTTGTCCTTCTCTTCCTAAACATCATCACCTTCGTCTTATTTACATTTACCGTTAAGTCTTTAATTCTCACATACTCCTCGAACACTCTCATTATGAGACTCATCCCTCTCTCGTCATCCGCTAATAAGACAATATCGTCTGCATACGCTAAGGAATATACCTTGCTATTTCCCAAAGCCGTTCCCCCTTTTCCTTTCTTCTCCAGTTTCTCCTCTAGATCTGCCAACAAGAGACTGAATAGTAGTGGGCTCAATGGGCACCCTTGCCTGAGCCCCCTTCCACTCCAAAAAATCTCCCCTTTTTGTTTCCCAATCCTCACCCTTATCTTAGTCTCTTCGAATATCTCCTTTATCCTCTCGACCAACTCTCCGTCCACCCCCTTCTCTTTCATCACCTGCCATAACACATTCCTGTTTACCGAGTCAAATGCCGCTTTAAAGACTACAAATAAGGCCACTAACTTCCCTTTCTTCCTCCCTAAGTTCCTATTCACAAGATAATCCAGTACGTAGATGTTGTCTACTGTTCCCATCCCTTTCCTGAAGCCCGTCTGATTGTGTGGAATAATCCCTTTCTCGTCCACCTCCGTTTCTAATCTCTTTCTGAGAATCTCCGTATATATTTTGTAGCCCACCGACATAAGTGTGATTCCCCTATACTCCTCCACCTTCTTGCCCTCTCCTTTCTTAATTATCGGCACCACTAACCCTGTCCTCCATTCCTTAGGCCATCCCTCTCCTCTCCAAACCTTTTTGCACACCTCCCACAATTCCTTTCTCACCCCTTCTCCTCCAAAACTCAAAGCCTCGTTCTCAATATCGTCCTCACCTGTTGCCTTGTTTCTTTTGAGCCTCCCTATCGCTCTATTAAATTCCTCCCTACTTATCCCATTATTGCTATCATCTTCCCCTTCTATTACTTTCCTCTTTTCCCCCAACACCTTATTTCCACTCCTCCCAACAGTCGCTTAAAGTACTGGGTCCACTCATCCATCTCGATTTCCTCATTGATGCCCTTCCTTCCTCCTCTTTCCCTATTGATCACATCCCATTCCCTCCCATCCCTGATTGATTTTTCCACCTCTTCCATATACCTACTTTTCTCCAACTGCCTTTTATCACTTAACAATCTTTCATGTTCTCTCTTTCTCCTATTATATTCCTGTTTCCCTATCTCCCCTTTTCTCCACTTTTTTACATTTTCCTTCATTCTATCTTTACTCTCCTTACATTCTGCGTCCCACCATCCCCTCTTTATTCCCTCCTCTTCTCTTGGCCTTACCTCTTCTTTTATCCTCTCGGTTAGTTCTTTTATCTTTTCAAGACGCGTGTCCACGTCTTCCCCTTCCATTCCTCTAATCTTCTTGTTCTCCATTCTTTCTTTAAATTCTCTCAATTTATCCTCTCCCCATCTACCCATTTTTACTTTCCTATCGCCAGTTCTTACCCTTTTTTCGCTATGCCGCTTCCATCCTGAGCATTTCAATGTCGCTATTAGCGGGAAGTGTTCTGAGCCTATTTCATTACCTACTTCCATTTTATCCATTCTCTTCCTTATTCTTTCTTCTGCTAGAATGTAAGCAATCACTGTCTCCCCTTTCCCTATAAAAGTCAATTCTCCTTCTTCATCTCCCCTTATATTTCCATTGCAGATAAACCACCCCTCCTCTCCTAACAAGTTCAAAAGAGTTTTACCCTCCCGATCTATCTCCCTGTGCTTGGAATTTCTTCGAAAAGTTTCGCTTTCTTCATCCCATATCTCCCCCCCTAACTCTCCTGTCCACGCGTTCAAGTCTCCTCCTATCAAGACCAACTCTTCATTCCTTTCCTCCATCCATTCCCTTAATACTCTCCATCCTTCCTCTTCTCCTCTCCTTCTATACACACAAACGATCGCCACCTTCTCTTTTCCTACCTTTATTCTTCTCACCATCACGCCTTCCAGCTTTTTTTCTCGCTCTTCCACTCTTTCATTTCTCATCAGCTCCTTTTTAACCCCTGACACCATGCCTCCCATCGCTCTTCCCTTCACATGTTCTTTTCTCGCTTCTTGCATTGTCCATACATAACCCTTCGGCAACTTTCGTTTCAAACCCTTCCAATCCTTTTCATCCACCCACGTTTCACTCAGCATTACCACGTCCCATTTTCCAATAGCCTCCCAGAACCCCTCGTTCTTGTTTTTTAGCCCTGACACATTCCAGAAAGCCACACTC
The DNA here is from genome assembly GCA_932195095.1 of Andricus curvator. Classification (NCBI taxonomy): domain Eukaryota; kingdom Metazoa; phylum Arthropoda; class Insecta; order Hymenoptera; family Cynipidae; genus Andricus; species Andricus curvator. The sequence continues at coordinate 95,368 of CAKNYM010047024.1, read as the reverse complement.
ACTCCTCTTTTCTTGTCCTTCCCCCTCCTCCTTCCCGTGCTCAGTTTTTCTTCTCTGGTGGAAACCCCGCCCCGCCTCTCCTACTCTCATTACCTTCGTTTACCCGTCTCTCAAGTATCGATCCCTCTGCTCTCAGCTCTTCTCTCTCTTCGTCCCAGATCCACTTCATCCCATTCACCCACAACCTGTCTTTTCCCATCCAAACATTACCCCCGTTCCTCCTCTCTATCCATGCTCTCCGTTCGATCATCCACTTCCTCTTTCTCTCTCTCCATGTCAGGTCCTCTTCAATTCTTTCATTCCTACCCTTTAGTACCCTTTTCCGTTCCATAATTTCTCTCTTCTCCTCCTCGCTTCCCACTTTCACTATGAGCACACCTGTTTTCCCTTCTGTCTTTCTCCCCAGTACCTTCACTGCCTCCACTCTCACCTGAGCCCCAATATCATTCATCAGCTTCTCCACTTCTTCCTTTCCCGAGTCGCTTTCTACTGTCATTCCTTTAATTACTATGTTTCGCTTTCTTTTCATTTTATCTTCTCCTTCTAGTCTTACTTCTATTTCATTCAGCCGTATGCGCATTCTCTCATTATCTTCCTGCAGTTTCTTATCATCCCCCTTGACTACGTCTCCTAATCCCACCTCTTCCTTCTTTTCACTCTCGCATTCTAGTTTCCTGACCCTCTCCTCAAGCAAACTCATTTCAGCTCTCCTTTCTTTCTCACTCTCTATCTGCTTACTCTCTATACTATCCAGTTTCCTAAACACCTCCTCTTTCTCGGCCTTCCACAGAGCATCCCACTCCTCCCATTTCTTTCTCATTTTTTCACTTCTTCCCTTACTTCTTCCCTATGCGTCCTCGCTCTGTCAAAACCTTTGCAGGTTTCCTCTCTGAGGCCTCTGATGAGTTTCTTGAGGCCTTCTAAACTACTCCCCCCTGACCTCCTTTCAGGTGGTGTTCTCTGCCTGATCTTCTTGAGCGCTTGTTTGCTTGCTACCGTCTCTTCCCCCCCCCCCACCCTTATCGAGCTTTACGAATACCTCTGCCTCAACACTACTCTCATTGCTGACAATGCTACCTTCGATGTTCGCGCTCGCCTCATTCTCTTGCCTACATTCGCTGCTAATTCTCGACCCTCTCTCTGTATCCGTCTCCTGCTGCCCTCTCTCTGTCCTTTCTGGACTTCGTGTAACCAGCATTCTGCCGCGTATTCTTTCCTACGTCACGTTTTCTTTTCCCTCGCTTTCAATCCCCCATGCAAATCGTCCAATCTAGATCTGAAGCCACCACTCTAAAAAATCACTGAAAATCTCTTACACTATAACTCACCACTCTTAAAAAACTGTCTCTTCTCATTCATCCAACCCTCATGCTCACCTGTCCCTCACCCCGCGTTAAAACACACCACTTTTCACAACCGTTCCTAACCTCAAAATCCTTCTCTTCCACTTTTGACAATTATATATCATTCACCACCCTTCTACCAACCCCTTCACTCTCACTTATTTCTTAGCCCTTAAACACTCTACTCACCGCCCTTTCTCCTCTCACACTCCCTCTTTCCCTTCACCAAAGCCAAAAAGTTAGCACCACAAAAATCCCCAACAATCGCGATCGGTACCGGAAACGGAAGCCTTAAAATACATTACGTATAATCTGAAATATTTTCCTAAAATATATATTCAGTTGAAATCTTTTTAAATTACTTGATATTTTTTAAATCCTCTGAAATCCAATTAAATTACTAAAATCAATTGAAAATTCCTTAGAATCTGTTAAAATACCCTAAAACATTTCAAATCGTTCAAAATCCATTGAAATTATTCAAATCTCTTGAAAATGCCTTAGGTTCTTCCAAAACACCCTAAAATATTTCCAATCCTTTGAAACGTTTTCAAATTATTGAAATAAATACAAAATTCCTTCAAATCTTTAAGCATTTCCGTAGAATCTTTTAAAATAATCTAAAAGTTTTCAAACCCCTACATTTTTTTATAAAAATTATAAATTAAATTATTTAATTGAAAATTCCTTGAAATATTTTGAAATACTCTAAAAGTTTTAAAATCCTCTAAAAAAATTTTAATCATCTTTAAATTATGTAAATCTTTTGAAAATGCCTGGCATTCTTTTGAAATGATCTAAAACTCTCCTAATCCGTTAAATTCCTTCGAAATTTTTAAACAAATACCTGCAAAATTCCCTAAAATATTTCCAGTTCTTTTAAATCACTTTAAACTTTTTAGAACTTTTGAAAATTCCTTGCAATCTTTTAAAAATTCTTAAAGATTTAGTTTAAATATTTTTAAATTACTCGAAACATTTTAAAGCTTCCGAAAATACCTTGTAATCTTTTAAGATACTCTAAAATATTTCAGATCCTTTTGAATCAACTAAATTACTGCAATCAGTTGAAAATTCCTTGAAATCTGTTAAAATATCCTCAAATATTTCAAACTCTTTAAAATCTTTTGGCATTTCAAATGCCTTGGAATCTTCTGAAATTCTTTCAAATATTCTCCTACAATATATATAAATTTGAAATCTTTTGAAATTAAAAGTCTTTAAACTTCTTTGAAATCCCTTCAGATTGTCAAAATTAATTCCTTAAAGTATCGGTAATTTTCTTTTAAATAGGAGTGTCCCTTAAGAGTGTAAAAATGCTTAAGTTGAACATCTTTTTAAATTATGAATTGTTTGATCTGTAGCCATACACAGATCTCTGACATTCTTCTATTCAAAGCGAAAAAAATAATTATTCGAATATGTCACTATAAGGAAATGGAGATTCTATAGGTAAAGTAGAACCGAAACGTACAAGAGTTTGTATGCAAACAGGCGGATCACATTACTAAATACGAAGAAACACGTTGTCGTATCATCGAACTCGAGCTACGATTCTATTCTATTTCCAACAGTGATCCCGAAAGACATGCGCATGCTTCGGCTGACTGGCACTCATTGGCGTTAGTTCACGTACGTATTTAAAATTCAGATGCAGACGCGCAATGTAGCCAATGAACGTCACTATAATCCAAGCAAGCGCAGATCAAGGCAGCTCCGTTGGGATCAAATGAATTCAACTGAAGAACGTAAAATCGTGACACGTTCCATCACTTTCTAACGCACTGATGCCTCGTGTCACACGCATGTAGCAGGCGAAAGTGAATAATCGTGTCATGTTCCATCACTTTCTAACGCACTGATGCCTCGTGTCACACCCATAGCAGGCGCAAACGATATAATCGTGACTATCGAAATCAAGAATATCGTTTAGAGATTTTATATTAAGGATTGTAGGAGAATATTTGAAAGAATTTCAGAAGATTCCAAGGCATTTGAAATGCCAAAAGATTTTAAAGAGTTTGAAATATTTGAGGATATTTTAACAGATTTCAAGGAATTTCCAACTGAATTTAGTAATTTAGTTGATTCAAAAGGATTTGAAATGTTTTAGAGTATCTTAAAAGATTACAAGGTATTTTCGGAAGCTTTAAAATGTTTCGAGTAATTTTAAAATATTTAAACTAAATCTTTAGGAATTTTTAAAAGATTGCAAGGAATTTTCAAAAGTACTAAAAAGTTTAAAGTGATTTAAAAGAACTGGAAATATTTTAGGGAATTTTGCTGGTATTTGTTTAAAAATTTCTAAGAAATTTAACGGATTAGGAGAGTTTTAGATAATTTCAAAAGAATGCAAGGCATTTTCAAAAGATTTACATAATTTAAAGGTGATTAAAAATTTTTTAGAGGAATTGAAAACTTTTAGAGTATTTCAAAATATTTCAAGGAATTTTCAATTTATTTCAGTAATTTAATTGATTTCAGAAAATTTGAGATATTTTAGAGTATTTAAAAAAATTTCACGGCATTTTTGAAAGTTTTACAACATTTTAAGGAATTTATAAAAAAATGTAGGGGTTTGAAAACTTTTAGAGCATTTAAAAAGATTCTAAGGAATTTTCAGTTGGTTTCAGTAATTTAACTTATATCAGATGATTTTAAAAGATTCTGAGTCATTTCCGAAAGCTTTAAAAAGTTTCAAGTGATTTTAAAGATTTCAAAGAACTTGAAAGATTTTAGGAAATGCTTAAAGATTTGAAGGAATTTTGTATTTATTTCAATAATTTGAAGAAGTTTCAAAGGATTGGAAATATTTTAGGGTGTTTTGGAAGAACCTAAGGCATTTTCAAGAGATTTGAATAATTTCAATGGATTTTGAACGATTTGAAATGTTTTAGGGTATTTTAACAGATTCTCAGGATTTTTCAATTGATTTTAGTAATTTAATTGGATTTCAGAGGATTTAAAAAATATGAAGTGATTTTAAAAGATTTCAACTGAATATATATTTTAGGAAAATATTTCAGATTATATGTAGTGTATTTTAAAAGAATCCAAGGCATTTTAAAGAGATGTCACTAATTTCAAGAAATTTTAAAAGATTCTAAAGCGCTTAAAATATTTAAGGGAATTTTGAAGGATTTCAAAGAATTTTGTATTTATTTCAATAATTTGAAGGAATTTTTAAAGATTGGAAATATTTTAGGGTATTTCAAAAGAATCCCAGGTATTTTCAAGAGATTTCAACAATTTGAAGGAATTTCGACAAAATCAGAGGATTTGAAAACTCTTAGAGTTTTCTTCAACATTCCAAGGATTTTTCATTTCATTTCAGTAATTTAATTGATTTCAGAGGATTTGAAATATTCTAGAGTAATTTAAAAGATTCTAAGGCATTTTCGAAAGCTTTGAAATGTTTTCAGTGATTTTTATAGTTTTAAAGGTCTTGAAATATTTTGGGGAATTTCTAATGAATCCAATGCATTTTTTTTTATTTGAATAATTTGAAGGAATTTCAAAGGATTTGAAGTATTTTAGGCTGTTTTTAAAATTTTCATTTTATTTTAAAGAGATTAACAAAATTTCAAGAATCCAAGGAATTTTCAATTGATTTCAGTAATTGATTTCAGAGGATTTTAAATATTTTAGAGTATTTAAAAATATTTGAAGGCATTTAAAAAAAAATTTCAAGTTTCAAGAAATATAAAAAAAGTGTCAAGGATTTGAAAATCTTTAGATTATTATAAAAGATTTCAAGTAGTTTTCAATTAACTTCAGTAATTCAATTTATTTCAGAGGATTTAAAATATTTTTGAGTATTTTAGAAGACTGCAAGGCATTTTCGAACGCTTCAAAAACTTTCAACTTTCAAGTAATTTTAAAATATTTCAAATAAATATTTAAGGAATTTGAAAAGACTCCAAGGCATTTCCAAGAGATTTCAAGCATTTAAAGAAATTTTAAAAAATTTTAAAGGATTTGAGAACTTCTAGAGTATTTTAAAAGATACCAAGACATTTTCGAAAGTTTAAAAAAGTATCAAGTGATTTTTAAAGAATCAAAGGATTTTTTTTATTTCAATAATTTGAAAGAATTTCAAAAGATTGGAAATATTTCATCATATATAGGAAATATTTCAGAGCTTGAAAAAATTAAAGGAATTCCAAAATATTTTGGAGGATTTCAAATATCTTAGGGTTTTTTTGAAAGATCCTAAGAATTTTTTAATTTATTTCAGTAATTTAGTTTCACTCATAGGATTTGAATTATTTTATGGTATATTGAAAGATTCTAAGGCATTTTCAAGAGCTTTAAAATGTTTCAATCAATTTCAAAAGATTTCAAAGTATTTTAAAACTTTAAGAGTATTTCAAAAGATTATGATGAATATTTAATTGATTTCAGGTTTTAGGGTATATTAAAAGATTCCAAGGAATTTTCAATTTATTTCGGTAACCTGATAGGATTTGAAATGATTTAAAATATTTCAGGGTACTTCAGAAGATTCCGAAGCACTTTCAAGAGACTTACAAATTTTAAGACATTCCAAAAGATTTTAAAGTTGTTAAAATATCTTAGGGTATTTTTAAAACATTTCAGTAATTTGAAGTGATTCAATTCTTTCTCTTTTTTCCGCTGTTATTTATCTGTCTCTAATGAGCCGAAAAGGAGGTAGTTTGGAAACCTAATTTTGATTTGTGAATGTATTTTATGCTCTTTTTGCATAAAATTATTAATAAGAAAGTAGATTTCATTTCGATTTCAAATTAAAAAAAAACGATTCTCACTATTTGAGGGCTTTTTAAAAGGGCACTTTGAGAAGATTACAATACAAAAATTTCTAGGAATTCCCAAGGATTTGACTGATTTTAAGGTATTTGAAAAATTTGCATAGAATATTAAAAAGTTTCCTGGAATTTTGGAAAATATGGAACAATTTCGTAGGGCCTATTATGATATCTCGAAAAATTTCAAGTGATTTTGTAAGATTTCCGAGGATTTCAATGATTTTAAGGGATTTTGAAAGCTCACAAGGTATTTTGATAAAATTTCCAGGATTTCAGGTTATATCATCAGATTTAATGTAATTTCAAGGGATATTATAATATTTAAATAGATTTTTAAGAGTTTATTCACAAGAATTCATGGATTTCGTATGATTTCAAAAAGATTTTCAAATATTTCAAGGTATTATCAAAGATTTCAAAGAATTCCAAGGAATTTTCAATTACTTCAAAGAATTTGAAATATTTAAGGTATTTTTAGAAACCAAAGGAATTTCTAAGAGCTTCGATACATTTCAAGGCATTTCAAAAGATTTTTAAGTATTTGAAATATCTAAGGGTATTTTTAAAAATTTCAAGGGATTTTGAAGAACTTACAAGTTTTAAGTGTTTTCAAGAGCTTCCAAAGAATTTGAAATATTTTAGGGAATTTTAAAAGATTAAAAAGTAATTTATAATTAAAATTTTAAATTAATATAAAAATTTTTCTATTCATTTATTATTTCATGATATTTTAAAAGATTCCAAGGGATTTTATAAAATATCTCAGGATTTCTCTGTTTTTGAAGGATTTTAAAAGCTTTCTAGGTTTTTGAATAAATGTCAAGGACTTTAAGAAGTATCGTCAGATTTAATAGAATTGCACGAGATTTCATTTCGAATTCACTCTGAATTCTTATAAATTCTTTTGAATTCTGCAGAATTTTTTTGATTTTTTTTAATTCATGTGAATTCTTTGAAATTCATTTAATTCTACTGAAGTCAATGTATTTTTGTATTTATTTTTATTTTTTTTTAATTCATCTGGAAGTCGGCACTTCATCAAATTCTTTTAAATTTTCTAGAATTTTTCTGAACTCATTTTAAATTTACTGAATTCAATGCATTTTTTCATATTTTTCATTTCTCTTAAATTTCACTAAAGTCACTACAATTTAACTGAAATCAAGGATTTTTTTTCAATCTTCCTGAATTTAAGTTGAATTGTTTAAAGTCTAATGAAATTATCCTGAATTCGTTAAAATTTACCTGGAATTTTTAAAAATTTCATCGAGTTCTTTGAAATTCTTTTAAATTCAAAAGGACATTAGTTACATTATTAATCCTCATTAGTGACTGTTAGTCACTTTTTGGGTAGGGAATTAAAATTAATCGCTTTTGGTAAATCCTTTTGTTTAAATAGGGGAGCGGCGGCTAATGTGGCGCGTTCGTGGTTTCGAATATTAACGCACTTTCTGCTTGCGGAGATAGTTTCATTACATGTATATATGTTTTAAACCTTACATTATTTAAAAATTGTGATAATTAAATTAATTGCCTGATTTTTATGAAGAAAAGTTAGTTTTGGTTCTTTCGCTTGTATTGTCAGAGTAGCTAAAAACAAGTAAAAAATTAAAGAAGTTTCATGTAAACTTATAAAATTTTTTTGGAAATATACTGTTTAGAGTTTCTTGAATGCTTTGAAGTTTAACATTTTGAGTAAAAATAATAAACTTTTATGTAAAAAATCTTTATTAAATACTATTCACATGCGACTAATATGGCGCATGCAGGACTAAAGTCGGCAGGTAACTTGACGCACAAGTTTGTGGTTTGTTTTGATCCGAGAATTTTGTAGTAACAAAGTGCCGGTTTTAGTTAGAAGGTAAGAAATATTCACTCAAAGTAATAATATTTCGTTTCTAATATGTATAAAAAAGTTTTATTCCAATAATTATCGTGTATTTTAGAGTTATTTTAGAATAATTGTATTTTGAAATCGTTTTACCAGTTTTCGGGTTAGGTTTGTTCTGACAGAATAAATATTTAGAAGGTTTAGAGTAATGATATTATTTGAATGTTGAATAATTATAACTGTTTTGGAAAAGAATAAAATTTACTTATTGTTAATATAATTTTAATTTATTGTTTATAAAACGTCTGTAAGCTTATCTTAAAATACAAAATTTGTAGCACTCCTCAAATTATTCTCAGACAATCTGCACTGTTAAAAAAACATTTTTTCTCCAAATTTCGGCAGACATAATCCCTCAAATATGTTAATAATATTAAACGTAAATATATTTATCTTATGTTTATTGAATTTTACTAATTTTTCTTCATAATTGGTTTTTTATTCAATAATTATGAATTGAAATTGAAACGCGCCACATTACCAAACAAGGTAGGACAACTTGGCGCAGATGCACTTTTTGGAAAACACATTAATTAACTGTTTTAATGAACTTCAATTAAATTTTCTCTATGCATAGAGCATTGGTAAGATATTAGCCTAAAAAAATATTTTTTATTACAATATTTTACTTTATATTTGAATTTTAATTGTGCATTTTCCTTTATGTGCGCCGCATTCGCCGCCGCTCCCCTATGTCACTCTTTCAATTTTTTCAAGAAAATTAGGCTGTGGCAGCCTATAATTTGAAAATGTATAAATTCAAATTTGTTTTAATGCTATTATAAAAGATTCTATGTGTAAATAAAGTTACAAGTTCAGAATTTTGGTCTTATTAATGGCCAGGGAATTTTGAAAATGAAGTTTTGTGGAAATCCTGATAATATATATATCTCAATGAAACCAGGGTGACGGTCACCCGGTGACCGCAGATTAAGGAAGCCTTGGAAATCAGGGAAAAGTCAGGGATTTTGAAAAAATGGCAGAAGTCAAGGAATTTCTGTAAGAAGAACTTCAAGTCTCTGTCAAAAGTAATTAAGGCTGCCAAACGGTCACTTCCAGAATGTTATTGAAATCATTTAGAATATTTCAAAAGCCAATATTTCAAGAGCCTTGAAAAGTTTCGAGAAATTTTGAAAGATTTGAAAGGATTTAAAACATCTTAAAATGTTTTTAAAGATTTTAATGCACTTTGAAGATATTATTAATTTTTGAAGGAATTTCAAAGGCTTTCAATATCTTTAAGAGAAATAAACAATTTTTTCTGGAGTTTTCAGGAATTTTGTAGAACTTCGGAATATATGAAATCATTTCATAGGACCTGCAAGGTTTTAATATATCCCAGATAACAATTTGCTCACACCTTGCCCGCATGGTGTTTGCACGCGTGTCGACTGATCGGCACGATGTGAGGGCAAGAGTGCAGACATATGTGTCCTCATATGCGTCGCATATGCGCCGCACGCGTGTGGGCACGTGCGTGCCAGCGTCGTGCTAGCATGCACGTGTTTTGAGTTATAATTATTGAAAACAAGATGTTAAAAATAACATAAGTAACAGGAATCATTGTATGACGTTTTTAAGAAGAAACTCCTGTGTTAAAAGTTGTTCTTTAAGAACTGATGATGCAACAGGTGTTTATTCCAAAAGCGACATACACAAAATTATTCCTGCTACCTCTTAAATAATGTATTAGCGAGAAATATATGTTTATCTGAAAATATTTTTTTATTTCGAGCAATTTAAATTATTCAACACAGAACGTTTATTCAACACTTTTGTTAAAAAACAAAGGGATTTTAAAGAACACTATACTTTTGAATCTTCCAGTTAATTACTTTCAATTGTTTTTCAAGTTGTATATTTTTAATCGTTCTACTTCTGAGATTTAAGAACTTAAATCTCAGAAGTAGAACGATTAAAAATGTTCACTTGAAAAACTTGTTTTCGATCATTCTAAATCTGAATATAGTAAATATCGTAAAAAATAGTGAAGAAGATATATTGAATTTTTGTATTGCGAAGAATTTTAATAGAAACGTTGTGACAATCACCAAATGACAGTTGCCGATGCTTTGACGCTTAATTTTAAAAGGTCTGTGCACAAATGTGGGGAAAGTACAAAGCCCGAGCGCGTAGCACGAGGTATTATCGAGCGCGAAGCGCAAGAACCAACAGACGCGCGCTCAAACTTGCGAGCGAAGCGAGCTATGTGCGATGAGAATGTTTTAGTTTTTCTTCTAGTTGTATATTTTTCTTGTATAGTTTTCCCGGAGCTAAAATTTTAGAGTTCAAAAAATTATTTTTAAACAATTACAACTCTGGCCGACTTTGTTCTTTGCCTCAAAATTTGTTTATACTCCAAGCTAATTTTCGGAACCAAAATCCAAGAAAAAATGTTTATTTAATTTGAACAAAAATAATTATTCACTTTTATTTCGACTTTTTGTCTGTAATATAAACTTAGAAAATAACCAAAATTTAGAGCATGAAGCGAATTTGATCAGAGTTTTATTTTTACACAACTGCTATATTATGTTTTTAGTAATAATGCGCTTTTTGTGCCGCACTCTTCACTGCACGCTATATGCCGACATTTTGCCTTCAGTACCTGACGAGCATGATAGACGCACGCTGTGCTGCATATCATGCAGACCGTGTGCGGGCACTATGCGGGATTACTTATTACCCTCAGAACGTGCTGTCACTGTGCTTGCATTGTTGCCGACACATCGTGCTTGCACGCCATGCGCCCATGTGTTTCCGCATGCATTGTTATCTGGGATTTTTAAATATTTAAATGAATTTCATGAGATTATAAAATTTCATTCAACTTCACGGGATTTTATAATATTTTAATGTATTTTAAAGAATTCATTCACAAGAAGTGAGGGATTTTGTAGCTTTTCACAGATTTGAAGAGATTTCCAAATATGTTTTGCAATTAATTTGAATTCATTTGAAATTCACCCCGAATCATTACTAATTCATTTATAATTCTTTTATTATCTCTTTCCAATTCTTTTAATTCACCTGAATTGTTTTTAATTAAATCAATTCTGTTCAATTCAATTCAATCAATTTTTATTTTTAGTTTTTGTTTAATTCGTCTTGATGCCCATATTGGCTTTTCGTCACTTTTTGGATTAGAAATTAGTCTTGCTGCAAAAAACGTCGAATTAAAAATTATTGCTTCACACTCACGAGATATTCTCTGTAAATCTGCACTTTTTTCTGCTTTTTTCTATTCAAATAGGTCACTTTTAAAAAATAAATTAAAGCTGTGGCAGCCTTTAGAATAATAAATTGCAAATCCAGGTCTCGCGCTCAACATACTATTGACACTTTTTTATAAAGCGATGACGCTGTTTTGCTACTATTTCGAAGAAAGTACACTCAAGACACTATTTTGAACTCAAAAAGACGATTTTATCAACCAAGAAAGATTTTTCAAACAATAAAAAAAATGTCATAAAAAATGTTGATTTTCAAGCCAAAAACATGGGCTTTCAACAAAACTGTTAAATGTTTAACTAAATATTTATATTTTCAATCAAAAAGATGAAGTTTTAAACGAGAAGATTAATTTTCTATCAGAGAAGAAGAATTTTGAATGAAATATGTACATACATTTTTAACCAAATATTTGAACTAAGTACTTTGAGCAATGGATGTGATTTTAGTTATCTACTAATAAAAAAATTAAACTATCAGATGAAAAAAATGAGTACAATCGCAGAATATATCAGGTAGAAAATATTTTTCTTGGATAAATTATGCGATACGTCAAACTAAATTATTTAAAAATAAAGTTAAAAACAGATTTCCGCAGAAGGAAAAAAATTATATTTTTTTGAAATTTCTTTGTTTATTTTAGCTTTTAATAAGAAAGAGACTGTAACGTTTATAAAGGCCTGGAAAGTTCTATAGACAGTATAATTTTCTTCCTATAATAAAAGAATTTACTTATTTTTACGTAAACAACAACAGATTCGATAACAATGTTCAAGTATAAAAAAGTTATACGAAAATACATTGTACTTTTTCGTAATAACTTGCATCATTTACGATAAAAATTAGAAAATTAATTTTTTATGAAAAAAATTGACTACATCTCTCAATACATAATAAAATATTAGTGGCAAATGGATTACTATTGAGCAAAGGCAATAATTGCCGAGCAAATAGACAACTTAAAAATTTGTTATGATATTTCTTAAAAACTGAAAGATTGGTAATTACTGCCATTATTCTACGCATCATTCATTTTCTTCAATTTTGTACAACTTATATAATAATAGAAATTAAGATTATTCGTAGCATTTATCAAATTGAAATTTAGATACTCATATACATGTTATAACGAACAATTCACAATTTATTCTATAAATACTATTTCTTTTAATTTATAAAATGAAAATTTTCATTACGGCAATATAATTTACAAATGCATTAGGTGTTGATCAAATTTAAAAGTAAATTATAATGAATTGAATTATAATTATATTTACAATCCTTTACGGATGATAACGATGGCAAAATTTACCTACAAATAAATTATTTGTAATCTATTTATTACTCCTTCAACAGAGAAAAAAATGAAAAGGAGCTCCTTATTGGAGTTGGTTCATTCTTTTTCACATACAAAATTAATAGGCGCGCGCAAGACTACTAGTATACCTATATAAGTCCAGAAACTTGAGTTGTAGAGGGAAGATAGGTATAGAGGCGACAATGCAGCGGGTAGCTTGAAGCATGCTAAGGGGAGCGAGACGGCAGGGGAAGGCTCAGTTAGGTTTAGTTTGGGAACCAGCAACGCATGGCGCTAGTACCACGAACTAGTGCTTTATGCTTCACGTGTTTGAGTGGGGTAGGTGAAGAGAGTGTGCCGTGTACATGAGTCGAACTGCAAAAACTTTAGAACCCTTATACCTGGACTGGTCTTTCCGAACTATATTCTGGCTATTTACTTTCTTCCAATATTTTCGTGAATGGAAATATCCACCGATGCGTTTTTCTTTTGAAACTTTGTATTTTAATATTTTAAGTTAAAATTGAAAAACAAAAGAATTTTTTTTAATGACCCCATTAGAAATTTTTTGATTCGCTTAGACGAATAATTCTTTTCTTAGAATGATTGATTACAATAGTCATTATTATTACAACATGTGAGCATTTATTGAATATTATTTGCTTTTAAATTGTAACCATAATAAACACGTGAACTTATTAATCAATACACTAATAAAAATGTACCAATAATGTCCTTCGCATACAATAATTATTTTCTTAGAATTATAATAAAATTTATGGGCATTTTTTACATTATTTGATTTTGTACTTACACATTCTCTACTCTCATACTTATTTTTCTGCACTCGTGAAAAAAATCTGAATAATGTAGGTACAACTTCAAAAAGAAACTTATAAATAGGAAAACATTTTATCGTTATCGTAGGTACAGTTGAGTACTCGGATCCAATAACTCACCCGACTCTCGTACTATTTCACAAAGTACGTATTTCAGTCAATTTTGAATGAATTTATCTAAAATATTCCAGACATTTTCTTTGAACTATATAGAACAACTTTCTCGCTGGAAGTTGTTTTAAATCTGAAGTGGCCTCGATACTTTTCGTCTCCGAAAGTTGAAAAATGTGGTTACAGATCGGCCTTCATTTTCAATTGGATATTATTAAACAAAAGGTCATTTTCAACTTTTTATTATTTTGTAGGCATTCGCTGAGTATACTTTGTATGTGTACTTACTTTCAAACAGTCTCAATAAAATTTGTACGAGTTGTGATGATTTATGTTTTAATTACTTATTGAATATTAGGAAAAAAAAATTTCTTTTCTGTTTTTAATTTTTATTCTTAAAACTAATTTTAAGACATAAGAATTCTAAATATGCCTTGTTAAAATATAGAAGCCTACATCTAGAAAATTTATTTTGTGAATTTGAAAATTCCCATTCCTTGAGACCCGGGGCAACGCTTTTAGCGTTTTCGAGCGTCCGGCGAGTTTAAATTCGAAAGCTCAAGTGCAGAAATGTTTTCATTGAAACACTTTAAAAAAATCAAAATTGCGATTCTAACTCAACATTTAAAAATATTAAAATTATAACAATAACAAAATCCTATAATATTAAATAACGAACTAATAAACAAGAAATATATTTCTTCTCTTACTTCTCCAGTAAAATATGATATACAATATACTTGAGGGTTTCAACTTTTAATATTATTTGTATAATTTGGACGTGTTTATTCGACAAAATTGATATTTATTAATCTACACGTAGAAAGAAGAATATTCTCCAGCAGTATGGGCTCTTGCAATTCTAACATTGTTAATGTAAGGGGGAAAGTCAGACAGAGTATTATGTCCCATTACGGGAATTTTCCGATAAATAATTTTTTTGACGTAATTAATTTCTTCACGTAATTTATATACGGCTCCTGAGTACAAAAATATATATTTTTACCAAAACAACAAACAATCATATGTCCTATACTTTTACCAATACGGTAACAAATGTTTCAATTGTTATGTAAAAAATGGTTGCTTTGTCCAAATTTTTCATTTAAAAAAAGTTCAGTCTGTAAATGGAGAGAATATTCTTCTTTCTTAAGACTACAAGACATAACGATCTGCTCTATAAATATTTGATTGTTTCCATATAATTTATACGTGAAAAGTATTGAAAATAACGCACATTCCATTTTCATACCTGCAAAGTTCTGAAATTGTTACAGAGATTTATATGTAACGAAAATTCATTATAACAACCCTACCGTTTATTTTTTAATCCAAAATTTACGATTGCAGAGTGGCAAGGAAGGTTTGAAGCACCCTACATATAGAAAGGCAAATTGCAGTGGATCAACTTACCACTAAAAACAATAACTTTCCGTCTAAAAAACTCTCGTCATATTAGTCCAGGCATCTTGTATTTTTTCACCGCGTTCGTTTTTTATAGCGTTTCACTGAGAATTTCAATGGGATGGGAATTTCAACTTTTCCAAACATGACTACGACGCTTCCCGAAAATATTTTTGAACAATTTTCCAAAAAGAGTGTTTTCGTAGACTGCTTTCGTAAACTTTAGAAAATTCTGAAAAAGTTAAAAAAAAGAAGAAACTTCTTTCAATAATAGGCGCAGAGTTGTATGTCTCCAAAGAACCCCGATTTTTTTCAAAAAGGAGGCTAAAAAACCCAATTCTGAAGTTAATATTTATACTTTAGAACCTGTCAATTTTACGAAAAAATATTCTCTATTTTAATTAAAGTGTAGGCAATTTCGAGTAATTCTAAAAAGAACAATGACCCAACCTCAATGTGTCATAAGTTATGGCCTCCCAAACTTGACCACTTTTGACGTATTCTTCAGAGCAAATTACTCGTGTTTAGTTTTTTAAAAATAATTCTTTTGTGGGTAAATCTATGTTAATGATGACAGAGAAAAAAATTCCATGTAGAAAATTATGTGTAAATGTAAAAAAACCATCTTCCAGCCTTCATAGGTCAAGAGTTAGGACTCTTAAAAAAAAACACATTCTTTGATATTTTTAACCAGAAAAAGTTTTTTTGAATAGCTCGTTCGGCAAATATCCTACGGAAAACGGTAACGGCATTAATAACATAAGTAACAAACCGTTCCAGATGAAAATAAATTTTTTCGTACAAGATGCCTGGATTATATTCAAACTTTTACATATGACGGAATTTTTTTAAACGTCGTTTATTTTTGGCATCTTCTGCATTTTCCTGCTGTCTTTTGCCTCTTTTTTCTCTTTTGGGAGCTTAAATAAACGCAGGTAAAAACGTCCAAATAGATCCTGATAGTCCAGCGGTTGAAAATTAAAGTTCTACATATTTTTGTTATTTCTTTCCTCAGAAAGCATTTATATCTCATGTAGTTATGCAATTTCAACATGATTTATAACTAAATTTTTTTTGCATATATTAATAAATACTATATTCGTACAAATTTCTACAAACAAGTTTTGTGTTATGACTGAGTAGTTACAAGTTTTTTTAAATAAAAGTGATTGCAATGTCGTACTGGAAAGATCATAAACTAATATTATTATGGAAAAAATGTTAAAAAATGCCCATAAATTTTATTCTAATTCTAAGAAAATAATTATTGTATGCGAAGGACATTATTTGTACATTTTTATTAGTGTATTGATTAATAAGTTCACGTGTTTATTATGATTACAATTTAAAAGCAAATAATATTCAATAAATGCTCACATATTGTAATAATAATGACTATTATAATTAATCATTCTAAGAAAAGAATTATTCGTCTAAGCGAATCAAAAAATTTCTAATGGGGTCATTAAACAAAAATTCTTTTGTTTTTCAATGTTAACTTAAAATATTAAAATACAAAGTTTCAAAAGAAAAACGCATCGGTGGATATTTCCATTCACGAAAATATTGGAAGAAAGTAAATAGCCAGAATATAGTTCGGAAAGACCAGTCCAAGTATAAGGGTTCTAAAGTTTTTGCAGTTCGACTCATGTACACGGCACACTCTCTTCACCTACCCCACTCACACACGTGAAGCATAAAGCACTGGTTCGTGGCACTAGCGCCATGCATTGCTGGTTCCCAAACTAAACCTAACTGAGCTTTCCCCTGCCGTCTCGCTCCCCTTAGCGAGCTTCAAGCTACCCGCTGCATTGTCGCCTCTATACCTATCTTCCCTCTACGGTTTTACTATGATGCACGAACCTGGATCTGGCTGCGATCGTGGTCGAACACGGGCACACACGTGCAGTCGCAACGCTCTGAGAAGCTGTAGAGCAAAGAAATCGATGAATTCGTAGTTTCTTGATAGTCGGTGTAATTAATTAATCTTTACGTGCGGTGTTCTCGATCTCAATTTCTAAATATGGAAAAAATTACATCCCAATCATGGTTGTATATTCGATTTTGCGTAGATAAAGAATTTTACTACGTTGAAAAGAACTTTGTTTGTCAATTGATAAATATTCACGGTTGTGCTTCCTCAATTACACCTCAGACAATACAAATTAAGTCAAAGTAAATTTTTTAGCGGTTTATAATATTTCAAAACGCGACCGCAAATGCTGTTTCTTATACGCGGCCGCAAATGCAGCCGCAAATTTTCAGTAGGGCTGGCATCATTCGACTTATGTCATCGCGTTCGTAAAAGGTTTTCACTAGAGTTTCAGTTTCAGGAGTTAATGCTCTTCCTCTTTTTGGATTCGGAAGCGTAAGAATTCCATGCTCTGAAACTGATTTTTTGAAATTTCTTGCTTTTCGCTCTGATGCATTGAACACCTGCATCAGTTTTCTTCGTCCCCAAGATTTTTGCGCAAGCGAAAGAAGTTGAAATTGTTTTTGAAGATCTTTAGAGGCATTGCATTTTTCGATGATTTGACCAAGTACTTCAACACCAGCTTTATAATATTTGTTTTCACACTGCAGATTGGTGTCTAAGACATCTAAATCTTCTTCGCTGTCATATAGCTGATCTTCATCATCGTCAGAAATCATTTCATGATCCTCAGTATCTAACTTATCTCTACCAGAAGGCTCTGCAACATCTCCAGAGTTCAAGGATGATATTCCCGCTGAGTTGATGAGTTGGTATCTACATGAACTGCAAATTCGAGCTCCTTCTAGTAGTGTAGGGAATTTCAAACGCAAGTCCTGGGAAACACAACGGAGTTTAAGCCTAGTTGATGTATGCCTCACTTTTTGAGAAGGATTATTACATCTACTCTTTCAAATTTTAATCGCTTTTTTAGAGGGCATCGTGCAAAAAGTATTTTTTTTCCAAATTGAAAAAGAGATTTTTAGATAAGAATGACCAAAGTCACGATATTTCCAGAAATACAATTATAAGAATAATAGACAAAGGAGAATAAGAATGGGAAAATAAAGAATAAAATAAATTTACGTACAAACCTGCTTCGATAAACTCGATTTCAGATCAAATCTGCGAGCAAAATACGAAAAAAAAGGTGGGGTGGGGTGGGCCCCTGCCATCGCCCACTCCATTGAGACCCAGCACACGCTTGTGGCTGACGTGTCCGCGTACGCAGCTTTACTCGCAGGTTAATGGTCTCTCCTGCGGGAAGGATCGGGATGGAAGAGTTGAAGTGTGTTACCCATCTGGGCATTTTTACACGATTGGATATGTAGCTGCATGATGGCTAGAACAGAAAATGGTATTAGTGTGTGGAAAAAAAGCCCGCGAGCGGGAAAAAACCACTTAATCTAAAACACCTAAGTGCTATGTTTGAAATTTAGGAGCAAGGGAGTTGGAGGGTTATATAGGTTTCAAAAAAATGTTTACTTAAGCTTCTTTCATGAGTAAGTCTTTGGGTTTTGCATGCTTTCGCAAGGGACCATAAGGATAATCTCCTAAGGACGAGATATGTGCATGCTTGGATTCAGCTGCTCTCTCGTCGAATTTTTTGGCAGTTTCAAGGATGTATTCTGAGATGGTTGGCAAATTAAATTCCTTGTGTAGAAGAGAATTTTTAGTGTATCTGGGGGATTTTGTAATGCGTCTACGGAATTTATTTTGAATTATTTGGATCTGATTGGTATTCGTTTTGGAGGTTCTTCCCCATTTTGTGAATGCATATCTAATAATAGGTCTAATAAACATTTTGTAAATCAAAATCCCGTAATCTGGTTTTATATTTGAATTTCTGTTAATAATCGGATGTAAGCGAGAGATGACCCCCATGGCCTTACCCTTCACGTCTTTGACATGCAAGTTAAATTTATTATGTTTTTGAACTTTTTGGCCGAGATATTTAACGGAATCTTTTCAGTTTATTGGTTGTCCAAACATTCGCGGTGGGTCTAGTTTTTTGGGTTTCTTGACAGAGAAAAGTAAAGCTTCGCATTTAGTTGTGTTAATTTTGGTTCTCCATAATTTGCACCATGCTTCGACAATCTTAAGTTCCTCATCCGCGTATATACCCAGGAGAACTCTGGGGATTGTTGGGATGTCATTGACGGAAAGGATAAAGAGTACTGGTCCCAATGTTGCCAGATCCCTGCTTAAGCGAGTCGCGGGTTGGGTGTGCCCAAATCGCACAAAAATCGCGCACGCTCGAATAGCCCAAAATCGTGCACTTTCGGCTTGAAGTAGCCCAAAGTAGCGACTTTCACAATTTCGTTCCGAGGAAAGGGGGACGGTGTGGTTTGAGAACCAGCTACGTGGTGACGCTGTCTTCTTAGCTCGGTACCTCCAGCGGGACTCCGATACCGTGTCAAAAGTCGAAAATTGAACGGACCTCTTTTTCTAACGTGTGGAGATAGAAAGAGAGGTTCGTTCGATTTTCGTCTTCGAAAGAGCATCGGAGTCCCACGGCTCATAGATGGAAAGCATGCTCAACAGTGTAATGGCTGACGTTGCGATCGCGATTGCTGTTGGCGTTAATGTCTCGACCAATCAGAGCACAGGAGCCGACATTGGTGGCTGCGATCGCAAAATAGCCCAAAATAGCCCAATTCGCGGGTCTCTCGCACTTAAGTAGACCAAATTGCGACTTGTCACAAATCACGAATTTCAGTCGCGCACAGAGCCTCTGAAGTAGCCCAATTTGCGATTAATCGTGCGATCTGGCAACACTGACTGCTCCCATTCTGCTGCCCTGGGGGACACCCGCTTTAATGCAAAGTTTATCTGATAGAGTGTCATTTATCTTTACTGAAAATTTTCTGTGAGAGAGATAAGAGGGCAATATGCGAATGAGTTTACTTGAAAATTGATTAGTTTCTTTAGTAGCCCGGTGTGCCATACGCTATCGAATGCTTTTTCTACACCGAGGAAGACAGCTCCTGTGTTTCTTTTCTAATTGAAATTATGGATTACATTTTCTACAAGTTTAAGTATCATGTATTGTGTGGAATGTTCTTTTCTGAAGCCAAACTGCTCTGGTCTAAGGATGCTGTCTTTCTCGATGTGTGTATTTATCCTAATGAGAATTATCTTTTCAAAAATTGTGCTCATTTTTTTTAATAAGCAAATGGGTCAATAACTTTTGGGATGATACGGGTCTTTTCCTGCTTTTGGGAAGACTATCCTCGTGAAGAGAAAGACCAACTTTAGATCACAGTATAGGCAGGTATAGTCCTGTCCCGGCAGTTTGAACCCCCAATATCCCATCATTATTAAGCTCATCACGAGTCAGGACCATAACCATGGAGGGAGGGACAGAGTTCCATAAATATAACGGAAACTGGTTAAAGCCTCTAGATCTCATAAATGCTCATAAATCAGCCCAGGTTCTTTAGGACTTTTAGGTATAGCTAATCTGTTGATACAGACAGCTATCCTTATTTCAGAGAGAGAGAGAGAGTGGTGTCTATTTCAATGCCCTCAAAATGAGGCAGGTATAGGCTGAAGGGAAAAGACCAGAAAAAGACCAAACGTGGTTTGAAACCTGTCTTAAAGTGATCTTAAGTTGGTCTTTCTTTTCACGAGGGTAGGATATGAGCTGTTTTTCAAGAGTTTGGGAAGTAATTGTGGTCAAAGCAGGCATTAGAGATAATGGATAAAACGATAAGGCATGATTCTGGTAGTTAGTAAAATACGAATATTAAATTCCAGTTTCTTATACTGTTAAAAATTATCTTCTCTTGTGAGAATCACAACCATCCAGTGGCAGAAGTAGGAAGTGAAAAATGCGCGGGTAAATTCAAAAGATGTATATTCTCACTTCTAATTTCTAAAGCATATTCCCAAATAATTTTACACTGACCGTAATGCAGGCGTTGTTAATTCACCCTTAAAATGCAGAGAGCAGTTATTCTAGTAGCATATAATATTACTTAACTTAAAAAACTGGCACTAAAGCGTTGCACAAAGATCCTCCGCGTGAGCGCACTAGGGGAGATCGCGCGCCACACGCCCTATTATGAAATCTTGTTTACGTATCGTTCTATTACTCAAAGATGAATTAATTTGCCACTCTGAAAATTAGAGGTCTTATAGCAAAAAATCTCAGCTTTCTTTTAAAACTATTTTGAAGAAAAAAAAAACTGCCGAAATTTAAAAAAAGTCAAATTTATTTTTGATTTTCAAAAATTCGGGTCAAATTTTGACTTTTTTAAAAAATTGTTATTAGCACCAGAAAGTTTGTGAAAAAATCTATCGAAAATATAGTTAAAAAAAAAAATAGTGAAATTTTGTTTAAGGCAATAGGACAAAAGTTACATACGTTTGAAAGTAAGGCTTTGCTTAAAAAACCTAAAAATTGTACCCCCTCCACTTTGATAAATAATTATCAAAATGAATTAATATTTGGTATGAGGAGTACTATCTAATAGGACTACAATTGGGCCAATTTTCAGCCCGATCGGACAACTTTCATTTTCGAGGTGGGTCCCTTTTTCCTTCTAACTTTTGATTTACTCATTTATAAAAATTTATAAAAAATAATTCACTTAATCTCGCACTTAATGTATTCTGGAATAAGTGAGGTTATATTATGCTCTTTTCCCTCATCCACCTTTCAAGTCTGTCATTTTTTACGTTTATCACGTTTTTTATGTATAATACGTAAAATAGGTATTATACGTATAAAAGTTCGAGTTACGCGTAACCATGCAACTCTGGCTAGATTGACGCTGCCATGGGACGCCACTCTAACTCTTTCATTGAAAATTAACTTTTTCATCACGCATGCACGGAAAATGCCATACTTCAGTTATACGTCAAGCCAGCACGGCGCGGCGTGTGCAATATGTCACAATGCGAACGGAAAACCGCTGTGAAGTATGGCTCCCCCTATCTAAAAGGACCATTTGAACCGGATTGATATTCTATCAGTATTAGTTTGGTTCAGTAAGGTTCAATTCGGCTGCCGAATTGAAAAAAATTGCTGATTAGAAAATCTATTCTGTTCAATCTGGACATCACTCACATGTAATCTAATCGGATTTCCGAGTTCATTTTGAACCAGTTTCAGTTTGGATTTTCCCTATCTTTCAATAGTAAGGATTTCCGAATTCATTTTGAATTGGTCTGAGTTCCGATTTCCAAACTGTACTTTTCAAATCGCGCACTAAGTACTTATGTCCATTCGGTTCAATCTGGACTTTAACAACTATAATCTAATTGGATTTCCGAATTCATCTTAAAGTAGTTTCAGGTCGGATTTTCCATAACCTTCATCAATTCGGATTTCCGAGTTAATTTTGAATTGGTCTCAGTTACTTCCAGAAGGCCACAGGCCAGAGTATTATACGTTTTCTTTATGTTTCTTTATGTCATTCTTTATGTTTAAATAAGACAAACAAATTATTCTCTTGTCGAACAAAAGGGGACTGTATTCGTACTTACTAAATAAAATATGTTAACATGATAATTCACATCAGTTTTTTTTAAAGTCATATACCTGAGAATTTTATCTTTTACTTAGTTCACTTGTTTTATATTAGTATAATTTTCGACGAACATGGCGTCCATCGCCTACTCAGTATTTAGAACTGAAACGAATCCACCACGAAAGTCTATCGGAACCTGTTCGAAATGTCAAATCGACTTCACGAACCAAATTGAAACCATTCCATTGTCTATTTGGAATTCAGCATTGAGCTGAATAGATCACAACAGTCCAGCAATTAGTTCCGTATTCCGAATTGAAACCATTCTAGTGTCTACTTGGAATTCCGAACTGAGCCTAATAGATCACAAGCACATATCAACCAGTTCGGTATTCCAAATTGAAACCATTCCAGTGTCTATTTGGAATTCCGAACTAAGCTGAATACATCACGACAGCGTGACAACCAGTTCGGCATTCCAAATTGAAACCATTCCATTGTCTACTTGAAATTCCAAACCGAGCCTAACAGATCACAAGCACTTATCAGCCTGTTCGGTATTCCAAATTGAAACCATTCCATTGTCTATTTGTAATTCAGCGTTGAGCCGAATGGATCACAACAGTCTAACAATTAGTTCGGTATTCCGAATTGAAACCATTGCAGCGTCTACTTGGAATTCCAAAATGAGCCTAATAGATCACACGCACTTATCAGCCAGTTCGGTATTCCAAATTGAAACCATTCTAGTGTCTACTTGGAATTCCGAACTGAGCTGAATAGATCACGACAGCGTGACAACCAGTTCGGCATTCCAAACTGAAACCATTCCAGTGTCTACTTGGACTTCCAAACTGAGCCGAATAGATCACAAGCACCTATCAGCCAGTTCGGTATTCCAAATTGAAACCAATACAGTATCTACTTGGAATTCTGAACTGAGCTGAATAGATCACGACCGCGTGACAACCAGTTGGGCATTCCAAACTGAAAACATTCCAGGGTCTACTTGAACTTCCGAACTGAGCTGCATAGATCACAGCCGTCTAACAATCAGTTCGGTATTGCGAACTGAAACCATTGCAGTGTCTACTTGGAATTCCGAACTTAGCCGAATAGATCGCGACCACCTAATAACCAGTTTGGCATTCCAAACTGACACCATTCCAGTGCCTACTTGGACTTCCGAATTGAGCCGAGTACATCAAGACTACCTGAGAAACTAGTTCTGCATTCCAAACTGAATCCATTCAAATGTTACTGGAAGTTCAAATGGTCCTTTTATATAGGGCCGTGCATGATCATGATGAAAAATAGTGTGTGCAACCAGAGATCAGGTGGGAGATCGCTCATGTAATGGAATAAGAGACTCCGTCAAAATCGGTGTAACAATCTGTGATTGTTCATTAATGCCCTTACTGTCCACTAGAGGCAACACCTCCCGGACATGCAAAAAGACATGACATATTCTAAACCTCGTTCAAATCTATTTTGGATAGAAGTAGATTTACTAATGGGATTATTAAATAATTAATAATTATTTGGGTTAATAAATAATTAAATAATTTATAGAGAGAGACTTGGTATTTTAAGAAAGCGAACTGACTCTGTAGTTTAAGAAATTTCTAGAGTTGAATTTCAATTTGATCTTATGATCTGCATGTAATTGGAAAAGAATGTTGTTTGCTACAGGTTTTGTTTTCAGCTCTAGTTTAGAATGCGGAATAAGTATGAAAGAAACGTGAATTGAATGACTTCAAAGGGGTTTCAAGAAAGAGGGTTAGTTAAACTCACAAAAGATAACGTCGAGATTTCGTGCTAGAATAGTTAAATAAAATAAAGAAGACATTGTTATTAACTAGTTTGAACCAGAACTTAAGCTGATTTTTACTTGTGCGAAAGCTGTAAAAACTAATGAACTTTTTACTACTGTTAATTATTTGACGTTTTTGATAGTGAAATCACTCATCTTAGTTCCTTAAGGCCCTAATATATTTTTCTTAATTAACGTGAATGGTTTGAATAGTCATCCTAACAAAAAAATTAGTTACCCACAAGTAAGAAAGCAGTTGGATTACCTTATTCTCCAAATAAGTAAACTTGGTTGACGATCTACCAGGAATTTTTTTTCAATATACAATTTATTTGTAGTATTTATCCAGTTATCGTTCTCACGTCTTGAAATATAATGTCCTTCAAACATGAGATATGAAAAATGTGTTCCAGAGGCAAGGATTTCATCTTCTGGACGGATGCTACGAGTTTAAATTATCCTATACTCCTTTCTGCTGCTCCGAATCTCCTTTTACTCCGCTTACTACTTACAAAAATGTTTAACTGCAATTTATGTGACGCAAAATTTTGCAGACTCAAACTGTACAATAAACAGCAACTTCGCCACACAGAAGTGACAGGCAGAAAATTCGTATGTTTACACGCAGAATGTAACCAGGAATTTTCTAAATATGTTAACTTCAGAAATCATAATTATCGAATTCATAGTAGATGTGAAATAGGGGAATACATCTGTAAACAAAAGCATTGCAACTTAAAATTCAAACGCAGAAGTGATTTAAAAAAACATATATACCAACATTTGCAAGAACCAGCAAACACAATTGAATGCACCTTTCCAACGTGCCGAAGTTTAAAAAAAAACATTTAAAACGAAAAATTCCTTTCAAATTCATATTACCAGATGGCATGGGGGTGAGATTGAAGATGATGTGAATGAAAGTATGGATGTGGAAATTAGTATGGATGTGGAAAATAGCATTGATATGAACAGCATGGATTTAAATATAAATCCAATCACGGAGGAAATCATGTTTCCAAATGAGAGTTCAGTTTTAAATGAGAGTGCAGCTAAAAGAATTGATTTGCCTGAACATGCACTTGCGCGACCTGAAACAGTCAAAATACGATGTGAAACGATGAGTTTGGCACAGACGTATGCAAAACTGACTGCAAAAAAGTTTGCTACCGAACCCATTATACAAGGTGTGATAGAAGGCATTAATTCCGCTTTAGATATAAGTTCTGAGAAGTATAAGTCACGTTTAGAAGATACGGATTTGACTGTTAAAGATAAAGAAGCTATGTTGCAGATATTTCAGCAAAGTTTGTCCGGTATAACAGATTCTCATGGTAAGAAAGGTTTACTCAGAAACTCGTATTGTAGAGATAAGTTTTACCGGGAAAATGTTTATTTGATAGAAGCAGAAGAAGTCGAATTTCCTACTAAGGGAAATGAGAAAAAAAGGTTTTGCCATTACGTATCCATTTTAAAAACGTTGAAGGATTTATTAAGCAACGAGCAGTTTCGTACTCACTGCATAACTCGTGAGCGTACCAACAAGAATGGATTTTTTGATATTGATGACGGGGATTGTAATAAAAACAATGATTTCTTTGCTTCTAATTCCAAAGCGGTTAAATTAGGCCTATTTCAAGATGCGTTCGAACTATGTAATCCTATAGGATCATCAAAAACTATATTTAAAGTTGTAGCGGTTTATTTAATTGCGCTTGATTTACCACCACATTTGAGATCCAAAACAGACAACTTGAAATTAGTTGCATTATGCAGGGAAAAATTAATTACTCGATTCGGTTGGCCTATATTTCTCGAGAGATTAATGAAAGACTTACAAATTTTGGAAACAAAAGGAATTACAATTTGTATTTCTGGTAAAAAAACAAATTTCGTGCGAAGTTTGGTATGTATGTTAGGTGATCACCTTGGAAGTCATCAAACAGGGGACATCACGCAAAATTTCAGCAGGGCAAGTCACTTTTGCCGATTTTGTCTTATTACTAGGACGCAATTGTTAGCTTACAATTATGCAGTGCAAGAATTGAGAGATCCTGTAAATTATACACTTTGTGCAATGGAAGCAGAAGCAACTGGTAAAATGTGTCAAGGTATCTGGCGTGATTCAGTACTAAATTCACTAAAGCACTACCACGTTTGTAATCCAGGTATGCCACCTTGTATTGAACATGATCTATTTGAAGGATTCGTTCCGTTTAATTTACTATTTGCAACAAAGTATTTCATCAAACAGAAATGGTTTCGATGTGGATACTTGAATTACAACCTGCAAGCGATTAGATTGTCAATAGATTCAGTTGCAGACAACGTGCCCTTAATTGATATTAAAAAAAAGAAGATAACATTGTAACATTGTAAAAATGTTGTAAACGTGACGAAAACTTTGGCAGGAAAGCATTAACTTATGGAAGCTTTGCACACATTTCAGAGTCCCTCAATAATAATTCACGATGCTGTAAAATACACTCCAGAGAAGCACAGGCAATGTGTTGTTTCAGTCATAGATAATTTTTTTAGGGGAGATGCCGGCTTGGTTTCCTTCGTTGGTACTAAAGTTACTGTTAGAGGTATACAATATGAGAAAAATATGTGCGTTTGCATTAGGTTAAGCAAGTATGGAAATTTTGAATTATGCAGAATTGAACTACTTTTAATTGACACAAGTCACGCCAGGCTATATTTCTTGGGCAAACATGTAGAGATCATAGAGAACAAGGAAGTTGGTGTTTATGAAGTACTAAAAAATTATGGGCTTGACCATCTTGCTGAAGAGATTTTCATTTTTCCGCATTCTGCTTTGTTATCCCCCGACCCACTGCCAGAATATATTATTAACAGAATTCCAGTCTTTTTACCGAAATATGAACCATTCTATCCAGAAGTATAAATATTTCAAACATGTAAGTATTATGTGTTGTTACAACTATTCCAAAGGTGCGAATCTGCATTTTCATAGTTGCTAGAAACATTTTTTCACAGTTTTAATTGGTCGGGATAAATCGAATTATTATCTAAATTTCTCTTCAATTCTTGACGTTTATGATTGGAACCATAGTAGGGGACCTTCAAAGGTCATGGAGTAGGTCCTGGGGACCCCAGGAATGCTCTCAGGTGAAAATCGTCAAAATGGCAGATTTGTGCCTGTGGCGTGGTGGTAGAGATTTCAAATATAAGAATTATATTGTGTTATTTGGATTGGACTAATTAAACTAATACCAAGTCGTTTACTAGATCATTATGTATGGATGTGAATACAATTATTTAAAAAAACAGCGAATTAATCACCTAATTTTACAAATTTATTTGACAAAACTTTTCACTAATTCATTTCAACAGTAACAGTTGCTAAAAACTGTACTAGTTTTATTTATCAAATTTACTAATGCAATTTTTCTTTTATAACGCCTACAAAAATATCTCAAGATTCTTTATTTTCTCGATATACATTTAGGTACACTGAGAAATCTGTTTTGTTCTATGTAACAACCAGTTTTCTCAAAGTATTACACATACATATATTCGAGCCAATTTATTCATTTATTCTTATTTCAGATGCTGAAAGTCATTAAAGTATGGTGCCGTAATAGGAACCTCAAGAAGGCTATTATTTTACGAGACCCCTCCGATTTGGTACTTCATAATATTATTTCTAAGGGAAACGAGAAACTGAATATCAATGGTTCCAGGCTAGTTTTGGAGAAAGATGGTACAGAGGTCGAAGATGATGAGCTACTAGAAGCAGTCCATGCGCAAGGAGATGTTTTCATTTTACTACAGGATAATGAATCTTGGCAGTCGCCTGTTGTGAACGAGGTCGTTCTGGAAGCTACAGAAGATTCTGAAAATATTGACGCAGAGTCCAAAAGCCAAGCAGAAGATGTAGCAACGAATAGTTCTACCGATGATCTATTGCCTGAAAAAAACTCTCGACGAAGCAAATTCAGCTTCACAAACGGTAAAGCCAAACTGCAAGCGAAGAAGTTTCGAAGAGGAGTGGTGTGAATTTAAATTTGACTGAAATCGTTGTGCTCGCTCAAAAATACAGAGATTAGCAGATCAGGAGAATGATAAAAAGTTGACATCATACTTCGTCAATGAGGCTGTTGATCAACTACGTGACATTAAGATGTCAATTCCATTAGCTGCATTTGAACGAGCTGATGAGCAGTTAGTTACCGCTTATCCAGATTCCTTTCGGGAACGCAATGCTCGAGGTGAAAAAATGGGTTCTGGTTACTTTACACTTACACAGAAAATGAAGGGTCGACATAGTAACGAACACAGAACAGCGAGTAGACTATCCCTTTCGGAGTCCTTAGGTATCCCAGTTAGCAAAATTAGTTTGATGTCAATGGCTCAAGCCGGTTATTTAAATTGGCAACCAACATTAAAATACTCCACAAATGTATTAGAAGGAATGAGATTGTCTTCGAAAAAATGGTTGATTGGACCAGAAAATACTGAGCAACAAAATTTAGAAGAGAGCAATTACATGGATAAAACAATCCCGGATAAAAAGAATATCGCTCCGTCAGCAACGAATAATGACATAGGTAGAGTAATAACTACTCCGCCGAAAAGAATGTGTCAATAGAAGATGAATTGACAGAAAAACAAAAAAGTCAAAGGTTGGAAACTCATTTCGTGGAGACATTCGGATATCAGCGAAAATTTTTGAATAATCTCTCTTTTCCGCCAAGTGCCTCTGATATAATCCATGCTTGGCCTATTTTCCTGAAACTTACTTTTTACTTCGATCACTACGAAATGCTAATGGGCCACACACTGGGAAGACTGAAAACAGAAATTAAACAGAGTGAAAAGAAGATATTTGCATATGGGCATTGCAAGAACAAAAGTTCGAGTGACACAATCAGCGATGCAGAGACCATAAGAATTATAGGAAATGTTTTGAAAGAAGATTTCAATTCTCTATTTCCCAATTTTCCGGTGAGACTTAAAGCATTCTTATAAATTGATTGTTTCTGTAATTTTCATGATCTGACAAAATTATATTATTTTCTAGGGAATTAAGGACCCTAAGGAACTAAATGCACCACCTAATACCTTCGGCTGGGTTGCTTGCAAATATTCGAAATGGTGGTCGATCATTTTTCCATCTGGTTCCAAAATCTGAACGAGAAATTATAGACAGAATTTTAAAGATGCATTTTATTTTTGGCATAAAAGTATTTTTACGGTTGTTTAGTGGAGTTTGAAACAATTATTCGATAGTGAAATCTATTAAATAAAAATCTTATTAAATCATCTTAAAAAAATCATCTTATTAAATAAAAAAAAAACACATTTATTTCCAACCATTTTTCTAAAAAAAATACTCTTTTATATGCAAATCAAAATGCATCTTTAAATGTCTACCTACTGTTTCTAGTTCTGATTTTCGGGATCAGATGGCGTATCACAGTTCAGCTATTCCCAATAAATTATTTTATTTTATTCTGCTTGCAGATAATCAAGACACTTACAATTTTTTTTTTTAAGATGTATTAGTCATCTCTGACTGTTCTTTTATTACAGCATTACAACTTCTATTTGGCTCCTTCATTTTTAACAAACCATTTCCTAAAAGCAATTCCAAAACTCTGGAATTTATACAACGCTACTTCATGGATATTTTCCCCGATATTGGAAATAAAGCAACTGATGGAGCGCGTTCAAAGAAGATCTGTTTAAGTTTGTCAAATAAACTATCCAAAGTACGCCTTCTTGAAAATACTGACCCTGATGAGGAGTAATGGCGCATTTCAATATTAAACAAAAGAATCCTTGCACTCGGGTTATAGATTACATAGTGAGTATATTTTCTTGTAGTTGTTGCGCGTAATTTAGAGACTTGCTAATTATAATTGTATTTTAGAGCGCACTATCATAAAACTATTATTAATTGATTTTCTTAAAGTATGGACATTATTATGTACGACTTTTGACTTAATTAAAAAAGTTAGAAAGATAAATATTATTTCAAAAATGATGTCACATTTATGTGCATTATATAATCCAGAAAAAATCTATTTCTACAATTTAAAATTTAATTGAATCAAATCCGAATAATATTATTGACAAGTACACAAGTCTTTAAATTTTAATTTTTCATGGGCAACAGTAGCTTTGTTGTCAAAATAATGGACGGAAATTGTATTTTCAAGACAAAAAAAATTTGGTGTTGAGTTTTATTTTAAAGACTAGAGATATTGATTTTAATAATGCTACGAAAGTGTTTAAGAACGGTCACTGTTAGTTCTACTAAAAATAGTCATTTTTATATGATAATAATGCTTGAGTACAAAATTATCAACAGCATATTGGGAATGGCTAAACCGCGATACGTCACCTGGTGTTCAAAAATCAGAACTACAGAGAGTAGATACAATTTTAAAGATGCATTTTAGTTTGTTCATAAAAGTATTTTTACGATTGTTTTGTAGAGTTTAAAGCAACTATTGCATAATAACAATACGTTTTTATCAAAAACAAAACGTTTTTCTGACAACAAAAAATTATTGCAATATTTGTCTTAAATTTTAACACAGTATAAGCTTAAATAAACTTATTTTTAAGTAAACATGAAGTCAAAGTAACTTTTTATTCATTTATACATTTAATACTTACTATTTTTGAAAAATCTAACTTAAACGTTAGGTTAGAATTAGTATTTTATTTTCAAAGGTTTATTATTCAAATTATAGCATAATGTGGACCTACTCTTTCGCTATATAGATTAATTAAAGTTCATTTAAGCTTATGAAACATTAAAACTTACATGACATTTTAAAATAATTGTTTGTTTGAGAAAAACATTGTTTTTAAACTGTTTCAAACTCCACAAAACAACCGTAAAAATACTTTAATGCCAAAAATGAAGTGCATCTCTAAAATTCTATCTACTCTTTCTAGTTCTGACTTTTTGCACCAGATGGCGAAATGGTCGACTATACAATTCCCAATTGAGAAATGACCCTTTGATTTTTTTAAATCGTAGTTCAGTTTTTACTAAAAATTCTACTATATATTTCATTACTGTTACAGATCTGCCATTGTAATGATAAATGGATTTGTACTCGTATATGATTAAATCGCCTCCCACTACCTCAGTTCCATATCCACTAAGTTCTATGGATTTATACGTGTAATATAATATGGTGCATGTATATTCCTTTCGTCCTTAAGTGTGATATACTGACTGTGATATCCTGACATGTGTAATATTCCCAGATAACAATACGCAATCATGTCGCACGCACACTGCGCGCATCTCGTGGGGATTTATCGTCATTAAGTGTCTATATTATGCGACGCATTTGTGGCCGCATATGCGACGCATATCGCACGCACCTGATGAGCGCACACGCATGTGACTAACTTGCGGTTTAAGGTTTATGCTTGAAAGTGCATAATGAAACTATCCCTGCTAAAAATTCCGGACGAATTTCAGACAAATTCTGGATTCGGAAATTTGTCCGAAATTGTCTGGGACGTGATCCGGTTTTTGTCCTCCGGATTCTATCCGGTCGTGTCCGAAATTTGTCCGGTCGAAGGAGCACGGAAATTAATCCGAATATCATCCGGTAGAATCCGAAAGTTGTACGGTCTGATGGATTCGATCAGTCCGGGTTAGATCCGGTTGAACCCGTATTTTGCACGGTCTGACGGATGCTATAAATGCGGATTGTGTCCGGGACGTCATCCGGATTCTATCCCGGTGTATTTAAAAATTTTCCGGATAAAGTAGAACGAAAAAAATAATAAATCTGTATATTGTCCGGTAGAATCCGAAAGTTGTACGGTCTGACAGATTCGATCAATCCGGATT
>CAKNYM010047024.1:32253-58351 GCA_932195095.1 Andricus curvator | reverse complement strand
AAAATTTAATTTATGTTCACATAAATTTTAATTTCCGACATCAAAATTACATAGAATTAGTATATGTGCGAATTTGAATATTTGTAAAACGCGCGGATAAGTGGCACGTCGTGTAATATATATTATCTCTGTCTCCATTCGTCAGGTTTGTTTTCCTTCTACAAGACAGTCTACTGTTCACACACGCTATCAACTTGATGACGCCTGACCATCGTTGTTTTTTGTAAAAGTCAGTAAAAGTGTTTTCAGCATCTTTTGGCATCTGTCGAAGAATTTTACTATCGTGTTTTATCGTGTTTATCGTGTTTTATATCCGGCATTCCGAAAATTAATAGAATTGTGGTAAGTACAATCGAAAAAATATATAACCAGTAACTAAACCTAACCTATCTTTTTTATGGTAAAGCAAAATCATTTACTGACTTTCCACAGATTTTACGACCGACAAAATGGGCTCTTTGGTTTATTGGACGTATAAAAATATTAATATCACATAATTTATTATTTTTAGAGCATAACTAATCACATCGTGCGAGCGATATGCGTCGCACGCATGACCCGCACGACATGCGAGCGATATGCGTCTCAATTGATGACACATATGTCTGCGTTGGTGAGTGCATCTCGTGCGTGTTGATCGGCACGACGTGCGTGCATGATGCGTCGCATATTGCTCGCATTTTGTTATCTGGGTAGTCTAGTTGATTCATACAATAAATTAAAAATCAAGTCTTTTGAGGGAGAAAAATTTATATCACAAGCGCATGATTACATAGTGGCAGACATATCAGAGAATTCCAAAGATACAATTTTAAAATCCTTAAAATTTCAAAAGACGTCAGAGTCTGCAGGTTTACCATATGAGGTATTATTTAAATTTGGCATCAAATATATGCTCACGAATAATATTGATGTCCAAGATGGATTGGTAAATGGCGCTTGCGGTGATTCAAAGAAAATAACATTTCACAAAGTTTATAAGGAAATATCTAAAGTCTAAAATATGGATAGAGTTTAGTTTCGATAAAGTTGGTAGGAAAGCTCGAAATAAATTTAAAGAATTCATACTAGAAGAAGGTATCGAAGAAAATCTTACTCCCATTTCAAGGCAGAGAATAGCATTAAATATATCAAACATATTAAATTATCAAGTGATTAGAGAACAGTTTCCTATAGTTGCTGCAGAGGCTATAACTATTCATAAGAGTCAAGGTCAAAAGTTGATGATACTATTAGAGTTGAAATGAATCGCTTAAAAAAGGATAGAATATTAACTTTATATTTTGATAATCGAGCAAATATTACGGGTAAAGTAATACTTTTCTTAAACGCTAGGTCGTTAAAAAAACACACAAGTAAAATTGTTAATGATCAATGGTATCAAAAAGGTGATATGTTAATTTTCGTTGAATCGTGATTATATCAAACTGATATCATAGAAATACCCTCCTACAGAGAAATATTTCGGTCAATCACTTTTGAAAATGTCCAGTTGAGAGGCATTATATGCGTGCCGGTGCGGGTATGGTGCGTGCACACTTTTAGGATTTTTAGAGGGTACAGAAAATATTTGCATTGATATTTTTAAATAAAGAGCAGGTAATTTATCCTAAACATGCAAATATCGTAAGCAAAAAATGCCCTTAACGATACTAACATTAAAACGCACGCATTTATATAACAGTAATATTTAATATCACAAACTTCAGGATCTGATACTTTTGCGAGATTAGCACGTTTGTGTCCACAATAATGAATATTTTTCGCTGATTATTATATTATTGAAATTGTCTTATACATGTAAAAAACCAGTAACGCCGAAAAGGAGAATAAAACAAAATATTAATATACACGCGCACGATTCGACACAAATCGAGAGGAACGGGGGGCCGCAGAGTCACTACACATGAAAATGCTATCGCAATAATAAAATTTGCGATCGAGAACCGACACGTTTTCTCGCTAAAAACTCGCAAAACGAAACCGTGCGAAACCGACAACGGAAGTCGACAACACAAATTAAAGATGCATTTTTTAAATTTAGAAACAAATTTTTTAAACATTGATTTTAAATTACATTTTAGGCTCAATTTAATGTTAAACTTGAAATTAAAAGCACAAATTGAAGTTTTAAACATAAATAAATATGTAAAGTAGAAATTATACCAAAAATTTAATTTTTTTATTTACCTAATTTCAAATTCAAATTGACAAAAGGCTAATTGAAATTATTTGTATAGTCAATTAAAGTTGGAAATTATAGTTTTAAAATAAATAAAATGCATATTGTACGTTGAAATTATACCACCATGCATTCAATAATTCTTACTAATCTCCTAATTTATTCTTATAATAAAATCGGGAATGTTTTAATTTTCGTAAATCAACAATTTTTCAAAATCAATTAATTAAATCTTTAATTATAATAATTATCAATATTTTTGAAAATTTTATTACAATAATAATAGTTTACTATACTACTATTATCAAAAAATGTGCTTATTACTTATATATCATGTATATAATGACCCTCACAAAGTGCGACACACATGCGCTTCACATCGTGCCTATCACAAAGTGCGCCGCATATGCCTCGCACGTACGTGCCCCTCACAAAGTGCGACCCATATGCCTCGCACCCAGCACGCACCGCGTGCCCCGCATGCCGTGCGAGTAACGTCCCCCGCACGTTTGCTATCTGGGAAGGTACTGCAGCAGCAGATTTTAATACTCAAATTGATGTAATTTTTTCAAGCGTAGAAAAGTATTCTTGTGGAACATACAAAACATACTTTATTTGCTGAAATATATTGTGATTCAATTAAACTACATACTGAAAACAATTTAAATATCGTTGATAAAAATGTAGACATCATTGGAGAAGATACATTTTTTCAGACATTTGATCATTTAAGCATTTATGAAAATACAGACCTATGTGATTTAACTGAACAGTTATCTCAAGAATTGGAATGTATACGCGTTTCTCAAGAATCTTGCGACAAAGAAAAAACTAGCAATCAATCGGAAATTAATAATATAAGTAATTGTGGAGAAGATTTGAGCTATCTTTTAACTCTTTTAAGCATTCCAGATCTCCAATTAAATATAGAGAAAATTAGGACTCCTGGAGAGTACTTGACATCTGGACATATTGATTTATTTGGAGATTTGATCAATTCACAATTCCTTCATTATCAGCACCAAGATACTATGCTTTCACAGTTTCCTCACGGAATAAAAGAAATTTCAAAAGAAAAAGCAAATTTGCAAATTATGTATAGTGGTCCCACAACTGCCACAAAACATGAAGGTGTAGGTCACTGCATATGTACGTATTATGACGGGATACTAGTTAACATTTATGATAGTCTGAACTGTGGCAAATTGAACAAACAACAAACATTATTTTTAAACAATCTTTATCCATGGAAACCAGAAGTAAAATTTCCTTCAGTCAAAAAGCAGCCCAATCCCTACTGAAAATATCCACCTGGATTTACACATGGATTTACACGCGGATTTACACGTGTATTTCCACGTGTATTTTGATGAACGGGAAATTTTTAACGAAATTTCAAGACACATTTTAGTATTTTACACGTTTCATTCCACGTGTATTTGTTTAGTGGAAATATACTTGAAACGGGTTATTCACAAGTATAATTTTACACGTGGATTTACACGTGGATTTTCAGGGGAAATATACTTTAAAACGGTTACGTAAGTAGGATTTCACACAAGGATTTGCACATGTAATTCTACGTGGATTTGCAGAGGAAATATACTTTGTACGGATTATTCACAAGTGCTATCTCACACGTGGATTCACACGTGCAATTCCACGTGGGGTTTAAGGCCATGTGACGAGTGGGTCACGTGACCTTTCTTAGTGCTTCTTATTTATCATACCAAATTTTCAACTCGATGTGGCTACTCGTGTGAAAATAAGTTTACAAATAAAAAAGGTGTCGGTAAGGTAGGAATCCAGTCACGTGACCCACTCGTCACATGGCCTTGAGAAGAAATATGTCGAATAAGTTATTAACAAGAGTTTTACACATGGATTTACACGTGTAATTCTACGTGTATTTTTTGAATGGAAATATACTTGAAACGGGTTATTCACAAGTATAATTTTACACGTGGATTTTCAGGGGAAATATACTTTAAACCGGTTACGTAAGTAGGATTTTACACATGGATTTACACCTGTAATTCTACGTGGATTTGCAGAGGAAATATACTTGGTACACGTGTATTTTGAGAGGAAATATACTTTAAACCGCTTATTTTATTAGAAATTTACACGTGGATTTGCACGTGTAATTCCACGTGGATTTTCAAATGAAAAATACGTCGAATGAGTTATTCGCAAGAGGAGTTTTGCACGTGGATTTACACGTGTAATTTTAGAGGAAATATACTTGAAACCGGTTATTCACAAGTGGAATTTTACACGTAGATGTACACGTGTAATTTCAGAGGAAATAAACTTGTTACGGGTTATTCACAAGTGTTAACTAACACGTGGAATTACACGTCTCATTCCGCGTGGATTTTCAGAGGAAATATACTTGATACGGGTTATTCGCAAGTGGCATTTTACACGTGTAATTTTAGCGGAAACATACTTGTTACGTGTTAATCACAAGTGTTACCTGACACGTGGATTTACACGTGTATTTTCAGAGGAAATATATTTGAAACAGGTTATTCAAGTGGAATTTCACACGTGTAATTCCACGTGGATTTTTAAAGGATTGCACGTATGTGCAATGGCAGAATTTGAACAAATTTAAAATCTTCTGTTTGCACTTGTATTCCAACCCATGTATCTTTTTTAAGGCTATATCCATCACCCCAATGATCTAAAAGTGGAAAATATTTATATAACATGTATAGAGCAAAGTTTCAAGAGTTTTCCACGCATAGTACCTGAACTACACAGATCCTTGAGGTTGATTCGTTTCTTTTGGCACATTCGTCCACGAGTACTGCCTACCCTACCACCCATACAGTGAATTTTGATTCTTTTAACATTTCTCTTTACAGTAATTTCATTTTCCGATACCGAGGAATCTGCGAATGATTACGACTAATTAATGATTTCTTCTTAAGATATCAATTACCTGATATAAGCCTTGATGTAATTTTTTTTTTTTTGAACTCTTCATTGATTTTGGTTTCTTACAATTTAGAGTGCTTTCCTCTGATGATTGGCCTTCATTATTTGTCAATTCCATGTCTAGAATTTGGATTTAAAATTGTATCGTGGAAAAACAAATATTTTTAAGACCTTTCAGCTTAGAAAGTATTTTTGAATCAATTATATATCTATAATATTGTTCCTTTATATCTCAAATATTTTTCTTATTATTTTTTAAATACAAGCTTTAAAATTCAAACAATTTTAGCGCATGGGATTCCGAGCTAAAGACTTTTCAATTTAAGTTGAAATAATAATAATAAAATCAAAGATATTTTCATTTAATAATTTTTTATTTTAAGTGACCTGCAAAATATGGAAACGAAACCTTTTAAAATTGTCCACTTTGAAATTGAAAGTATTCAATATTGTATTGTTACCAATTATACAATTGAAAATTCATACCTGGATTCATACCACCATTATTGCTCTTCGTAAGTTCATCTACGTCTTCCTCTTCCATATTCTCCAAATCTAAAAACGATGACTTGGTGGAAAGATCACTTGTATGTCCATGTTCAATTTTTTTAGAGGTTGATCGAAAATCTGCAATTTAGTTAAAGTAAAATTATAAAATTGAATATATAATTACATATGATCAAGAAAAATTTTCTGTTGTTTGTTGAATAGCGTGAAAAATCAATATGGGTGTTGTTTGTTTTTTTGGTCTACTATTCCTTTGACCGTTAGTTTAATTAGCTTTCTCCAGACGACGTCCAGCCTCATCAGGATACATTTTAGAGTCAATTAGTTGGCGAAAAGATCGTCATTCTACAAATAACAGTTACAGTGAAATTATATTGGCAATTATAGAAAACATCGGTCGTACGTAATCTTAACATATAAAACAAACGGTGAATACTCACCACGAGGATTGACAACCCTTGTCTGACGAAAGCTAATAAAAATAGCGGCAAAAGGAATAGTAGACCAAAAACCAACCTATATAAAAGTTTCTGCCCTCATTATGATATGTGTATTTTTTTAAATGGAAAGAGTCGTTTTGATATGTTGGGATTTTTTGTAATTTCGTATTTGGGTAGAGTTTTATATTTACGTCTTCATCCTTATTACCTGAGATTTCGTCGCCAGTGTTTCTTTTCCTGTTACCTGAACTCTCGTCGCCAGTGTGTCTGTTCCTGTTACTGTGACTTTCGTCGCCAATGTTTCTAGCCTGGTCGAGAAGTTTATTGTTTTCCTGTGGGGCCGATAGCCTCAGTTCTAATGGACCATCTTTGGGCGTTGGCTTGTTTGTTCCTAAATGCAGTAATATGTTAGTGGCTGAATCCCAAAGTGCTCCTATAAGATGGAAAGACCATCCAAATACGTCGTGTAATACGTAATCGTGTATAAAGGTGTCTGCGATAAATTTTATTACTTTAAGTATTATTATTACTCCAATCAATCCTGCATTTACAGTACCAAAACTGGTAAAGTTGGCAAAAACTTTGCCTATGCAGTAGATTCGGCTATTTTATTTATTGAGTCTTTATCTAAGATGTTCGAAAATTAAAAGCCATGGTTTGTAACTTGTTATCCCCTTATGCCACGAGCTAGGGTATTTAATATTATTCGTCTTTTTACTGGGAGCATAATATGGTTACGAAGCTCTTGTAGATTTCTTTGAAAATATATCCCACTGGTAGCTAGAGACGAAGGATTTATATCCTTCCATGTTTCTTATGTTTCTGGCTTTACTCTAATGGGACCTATTCCTGGGACTAAGTTTAGTATCCTTTGAAACCACTTTTTTCCTAATTGGTACATGGGTGGTAATAATGGATCATAATCTATTTGGGTGCTTACTGTTGTTAAAACGTGTGTGTGGGAAGTCAAAAAATATGTTTTTGCAACACCCACCTCAAAAGTGGACATTTTCATGCTTCTAAATTGTGCCTAAAGGACCTTATTTGAGCAGACTGTGTGTGCAAATTTTCACGCATGCGCAGTTTGAAGATGGCTTACTTTAGGCACTAGTGAAAAAGCTGCGCATGCGCACTTTCGAAATGAGGTACTTTAGACACTGGCATAGCTAACTTTAAACACTGATGTTGGTATCTTCTTGAAATAAATTTTAGATTTAACTTGAACAAATTTAACTTGAAACGATTTAATGATCGAAGTTTTGTTTTTAGGGTCTTGCAAAAGAGCATAAGCGCCAACATTTTTTGTGAATAATTTTTTTTTCACAAAATTTTGTTTTCAAAATTTTTTTTTCACCAAATTTTTTTTCTCAAAATTTGTATTTCAAACTTTTTTTTTCAAACAATTTTTTCTTCAACAAATTTTTTTTTCAAACATTTTTTTTCGAACATTTTTTTCAAAATTTTTTTTCAATCAAATTTCTTTAATCCACTCCATGCAATATGAAATTGATATTTTTCGTTACCTCCTCCTAACACAACTTTTGCGGGCAGGCGTTGCAAAAAATAGCGTGTGATACACGTGCGCATAGATGATTGCTCGTGCGCTAACCACCGACTCATGCTTCAAGCCTCCGTGTTACATCCCGAAATTTTACAAAATTTGATGTAACGCCTAGCTAGGCGCAACCTACATTACCCCACATCTTTTAGGCTAACTCCATTAACTACAAGCAATAGCAATACCGATCTTCTCCGAGTTTGAACCTAAGCACGGTAACTGCGCTACGGTCGGTAAGATAGAAACCGAAAGATACTTAAAGTATTACCATGAAGGGATAAGAACTCAAAGAATAACGATAAGTTAGCATATGCTCGATCATTGGGAGACTGTAATTGCAAACTCTACCGTTATGAGATAATTATAATTATATCCATTATCATGCGAATGTACTTATAACCTTAACAATGTGAGAAGTAACAAGTTTAAAGTTGAATCCAAACATAGGGAATATAAGTACATACGTGTGACTAAAAACTAAAACAATAATTCTAATGATATACTTTACAACATTAATGTAAAACCTAGATAGTAAGTGAAAGAACATATATACAGGGTGTCCAAAAAGTCCCGGGACGGCTGAATATTTCCTCAGGTAAGATATTTTTCAGGGCGTTCAAGGTCATTCTTGAAGGAACTTTCAACAAGGAATTCAATGGTGACCTTTATTTTGATCTTGACCAAGACCTTCACGGTCATTTCAAGGTCAAATTGATTTTTTTAAATGGGAACCTCTATTTTTGACCCGGGAACTGAGAGAGCGGAAAATTTTACGTCCAGATATGACCTTGAAAAATAAAAAATTTGACCTGGAAAGGTCAGGGCAAGGTCAAACAACGTACAGCAGGATGACTCGACCAGCATGCATTTATGAAGAAAATGTTCAACGCAAGAGTTGTAGCATTTTATAATCCCGATTGATTGGTGACTTTGACCTTGTCTATGACCAAAACCTTCACCAGGACATTTTCTTCAATAATGCATGCCAGTCGAGTCATCCTGCTGCACGTTGTTTGACCTTGCCCTGACCTTTCCAGGTCAAATTTTCGATTTGTCGAGGTCAAATCTGGACGTAAAATTGTTCGCTTTCTCTCGGTTTCGGTTTCGATTCCTTTGGAATAGAACCGAAGGGCCTATGACAAAGCCACCGAACGCGTCCTCGGGTTTCGGGTAGAGGGTTCCTGTACCAAGGGTTTCTGCTGAATATGGTTACAATAATTAATAAGCAGTCGCGGACAATTGTCCAGGGATGGTCCCGAAGGAATAACTCCTAAGCGAAGGCGTAACAACCGTGCCGAAAGCTGAATGGCACCTGGGTTAGGTGTCTCAAACGGTGACTCTGGGATACTGGGCGACCTCTCAGAGTATCAGCCTTATCCTTGCACGCGGGGCTCTACAAGGACGGACTAACCCTTTCCCTAGCTGCTCGTGGGAACAACAATGAAACCACCAAGATACCAAAATGTTGTAGATGCGGTTCAAGACAATCGAACGCGCAGAGCACCCGAAAATGGGTCGGCAAACAATGCCGATCAGCCTAGAGTTCGGGGTGC
This sequence comes from Andricus curvator, assembly GCA_932195095.1. NCBI lineage: Eukaryota > Metazoa > Arthropoda > Insecta > Hymenoptera > Cynipidae > Andricus > Andricus curvator. The sequence goes on along the minus strand of CAKNYM010047024.1, from coordinate 49,165 downwards.
TGAAAATAATTTAAATGGAAATACGACGACGAACCGGCGAAACGCCCACATTGAGTGGACGGATCGACTCAGGCATGACGTGCTAGACTGCTACGATGCCAGCATTATCCCTTTTCGCGGAGGCTTTATGGCGCGTATGCACACTCGGTGGTGCCAGAAACACCCAGAGCTTCAGCACGTTTCGCATCAGTCTTTGCGAAATCAAGCCGACTACCTCCGGAAAAATGGATATGTACGCGGAGCGCTTCCCCAACCGCTGCTTTGTGAAGCTGCAGACGAAGATGAGGAAGCGACATTGAGCCCAACCGCAGAAAGCAGGCACCTTCTGAGAGATGATCGCAATTTCATTACTAGAAGGAACATTAACATGCAAGTTCCTCCTAAGCCCCAAGATCTGGCTGAAATGGCTGCCTTCCTTCGTGGAGATATCTCGCAAGAGTCCGACCTCTGGACCATCAATTGCTCAGTTTATGGTGCTGCGAGAACTTTGGCTGATTCAAATCGAAGGCTGAAACCAACGATGGATCAAAAGACCAAAAGACGCTTGCATCAACTGAACAAGAAGATTGGATGGGCAAGACAGAATGCGTCCCGTGTTCAATGTGTGATTGACTACATAACATCTGGTAGACCGTTTACGGAAAGGGTTCGAAAGTTCGCCCAAGAACTAAGGATCTTGAATCACACACTAAACAAGTCAAAGCTGCTGACAATCAAGCAGCATATTGTTGACAAAATACAGCTGTTATCTGACGCAAGGAGGAGAATACAGAAGAGGGAGAGATGGATTAGGGAGAATCAACAGTTTCTCGCTGACCCATCGCGCCTCTTCAGCGATCTACCTGTTTCTGTAAAAAATCCACCCAAGCCCAAGGAGGTAGAGTCTTTTTGGAGAGAGGTGTACAAGATCCCGAAAACACTAGAGTTGAAAGAAAATACTGAAAATATCATCCGCTTCAAGGAGTTTTGCGACAACCTCATAAAATCTGAGGAGGAATGTCCATCAATCACTGCCGAAGAGGTGAAAAAAGCACTTAGAGGCACGAAGAACTTTTCCGCTGCTGGACCAGATTGTATCAAGAACTTTTGGTGGAAGAAGTTTACTTTTACACACCAACATTTGGCCCGCATATTCACCTCATATTTAAAGTCGGAGACGCCCATTCCGCAGTGGCTGGTGTTAGGACGCACTATACTCCTGCCAAAAAAAGGCAACTTGTCCAACCCAGAGAATTACAGGCCAATAACTTGTTTGAACACGCTGTATAAGATCTTTACAGCTGTCCTCAACAACAGGATTGTTCGACGAATTGAGCCTGTATGGCGAGAGATGTACGAACAACGTGGCTCGAAAAAAGGTGTAGCAGGCTGTCGAGAGAACCTGCTAATTCACTGGTGTGTCTGTAATGATGCTGCAGCCCATCAGCGCGTCCTGTCAATGGCCTGGATTGACTACCGGAAAGCTTTTGATTCAACCTCTCATAGACTTATCATCTGTCTGTTGGAAAGCTTGAAGGTACATCCACGCATAGTGAGATGCATAGAGAGATTGATGCCTCACACGAGGGTTTCGCTGGCCTGTCGTTGCCTATGACCACCTATCTCACGGTTGTGAGACGTGGCCATAGGTGTGATTTACTGCGGTGCTACTGGGGGCTATTGCCATTTTGTTGGATGGCAGTTGCTCTTAGTTGAACCCCGCGGTGGTTGTTTAACTTTTTTTTTCAAATTATATATATATATATATATATATATAGTCAGACAATGCAGTAATCAACAGTGTTTGACTAGATATATGGAAATACAGTTAAGTTAACGTATAAAATCCGAACTCGTGAAAGGTCAAGAGTAAAGGTGTACGATCGCTGGCCGCTGCGGTAGCAATTAGTCATCGCATGCAATAACAAGACTCGCGCACATCAAATGACCCATAGCCGATCTAGAGAAGACATGATCGGTAACCGAGATCGTCAGCAGAGAGAACTTACATATTAGTCGTTCGCGTAACTCAACACACACTAGCGTAAATCATTCAACGCTCAGTAGTATTAGTCACCCACTAGCCTCGCTCTCAGTTTGATAATAATGTAATCAAACATATTGATATGTATAAACACTGAGCGGGACTAGATGCGGGTAATATTATCAATAGAAACATGCCGTTTCCAAAAGTTAGAAATGTGCCAATTTCAAAAGTTAGAAACGTGCCGATTTCAAAAGTTCGAACGTGACTTTTGTCACGTATTCATTGCCTCTATCCCTAGCATGGAGGCTGCACTCGAATTGCGGTACGCGGTCAGAAAACCCTTCATTTCCAAGCCGCGGTCACTTTAGGTCGGAGAAGTTGCGTTCCGAGCTCTCTTCCCCCACCCGTGCGACGAACTCAGGGCAGTAGAGACGTTTAGAAATGCTAACCCAAACATTTAAAATTTGGTCGAAGCTTTGTTAGAAGTCCAAACGAGTGCCTACATAAAAATGAAAAGCAAGGGAAAAAAGAGAAAAGAAAATATAGAAAAAGAGCAATCTCTTCTTGATAACATGTTAATTTTCGAAATAGGTTTCATAACTAGATTAGAGTTGAGTTATATTCATAATATATCATTATCATTTATTATTTTTTTATTATTATTATTTTATATATATTATATATATATTATTATAATGTTATATATTGTATTATATTATATAACAATATAATAATATTATATATATATATATATATATATATATAAAATAATAATAATAATAAAATAATAATTGATAATAATATATTATGAATATAACTCAACTCTAATTATTATTATTAATATTCATAATATAATAATATTATAAGAATAATAGTTATTGACAATACATATTTCCCAACAATTTCTAAACACGCCAGTATCAAGTATAAGTAGATACGTATGAAATGCTGCCAGTCCGAAGCCTGGAAAAAGTGTGAAGGGAAATTTCGGGGGAAAAAGGGGTCGAAGGGAATGAAGGAAGCCTCAAGTGGAAAGGGAAAGAAGGATCGGAGGGGAAAGGTCCCTGGCACTGATCCGAGCCCGCAACTTCAGAAATGCCCCCTGTGGATTTTGACCATAGACCGCAACTCGTGTGCAGCGAGCATGGAGAACCCATCATATATAAACCCCAGAGCCACCCCCGTCAATTGTCTTACGTTCTCGGCAGTCATACTGTTCACTCCGATCTACGATCAACGAATCACTTTGACAAAGTTACGGCTTCTATCTCATTGTGACCGAAGAAACACTCTGAATAAGTCGCGTACTTTCAAGTTCAATTCAAAATAGTTAACGTGTACCAGTCTTGAACTAAGTCCCTTCGGCTGAGTACAACTCCGGTACAACTCCGTCGGTGTTTTACAATAAACAAGGAGATCCAACCAACAAAATAACTCACTCTCTTGCCCTTTCAAGCATTGAAAGGTATATGTCAGTTTATTTCATGTAACTTTTAACTCCGTTCCTACTCCTTATAATAAAACAATTATTTAAGCAACCACCTCTTACTCATTTTAAACACCTTACTCTGACATAGTTCGCGTAGGGCTGATAGGTGACACACAAACAAATAATTGGTCAAGTCTTACCAGCCTGACATAATCAGCACACTGGTCTCTCTCTTTTCCTATTTTCCATACTACCCTCGCCTATTGCTCGGAACGTGACATCCAGCTTATGCTGCAAAATTCACACTCGCACACAATCACCTATTTTGCGCACTTGTATCACAAATAACTATTTATTTCCCTTAAGTACGGTTAAGGGGTTAGTCCTACTTGCAACGCAATAAAAAAGTGAATTTTATCGATTTTTTTTTTGAAAAAATGAAAAAATACTTTTTGGTAAAAGTTTGTTTATTTGAAAGAGTATCATATAATCCTAATTTACACTAATTTTCATTTAAGAATACACATTATTTCATGAGTTATTACTGATACACCGTATTATGATTTTTTGAAAGTGTATTGCGGTGAGCAACACTGCTCAGGACTCGATCATCTGAAATGGGAAAATCCAAAATATTTCCGTAAAATATAAGTTTTTCTAGTCCTTAACCAAAGGATTTGGACAGAAATTTTTTTTTCACAAAATGGCGGCCAGTCAAAGTTGAGAAATCGATTTTTGTCAAAAAAAAAACACATTCGTTTTTAAAATAAACAAAAGTTTTCGATGAAAAAAAAGTCCTTCGATTAAGGACTGCTTTTTCATATCACAAAAAAAGTTGCCAAGTTTGGAAATGATCGGTTAAGCGGTTTTCTAGAAATCTTGCTTACCGACTTTGAAAACGTCGTTTCGAGAAAAACGCATTTAAAGATTTAAATACTATTTACATATATATAATTTTTTTTTGTTTACTTACACAGGATCATCAATTCCAGGCCCATATAATAAGTCACGAACTTTCCCGAACCAGTGTAGTTATGCTCAAAATGGCGCCGTTCTACTATACGTGAAAATCATGTTCTATACGCTATCCAGTTAGTATATAGATCAGTGGCCTAGACGGACCCGCCTACGCTTCCGACTGAATAACTTCTACAATTTCGTTCAGATTTCATTAAGACTTTCAGAAAATATTTTTCAAATGATGTACTTTCAGAAAATGTCAAAACCCAAAAATCGAATTTTTCAAAATTTGCAAGTAGGGTTAACCCCTTAAGATTTCTTTTTGTCTTTAAAAGATATTTTGCTTTCATTCCTATTAAGACTAAGCTGTAAATAAATAGACACGAGGGATGAAGAAAGTTGAATGCATAATTGATCAAACATAAATTCATTAATAGAAGCGTAGACCTTAATCTTCTATAAATTATAACGACGGTATAGACCCTAATATATTGCACATGCGCACCTCTACTTGCTTATAAACTTTAACGTTAGAAGTTAACATTGGACTCTAGTTTGTTCTTCAGTCTCTTTCGTACAATACTGCTTTCAGTCTATTACACTAATGCAGATGACTAATCCTTAATACTTAAGTATATCGCCCTAGCTAATTACCCACGAACGATGGATAATTACTGAAGTAATTGAGAAGTTTATAATTTTAATGTCCTAGCTCTCGGCATAAGAACGACGATTTTTATCATAGAAAAATTCGTAAACCTAGTCAACGAACTTTAATACAAGTTTATTTAACGTCTTAGCTATCTACGCAAAGAACGATAAATTTTCTACCGAAGATATTCGCGAATTCGGCGGAGTATGATTGGCAATATACCAATTCTAATCACATACAAAATCATATTCAAAATCGCACATCAAAAATAACATATGAAAAGTCGGATATCAAAAATCATATATCAAAACCATATATCAAAAATCATATATGAAAAATCTCATAAAAAATCACATGGATAATTCTGATCGACTAGGTACAACGGCCCCCAAACCCAAATCAACCCTTTATACTAATACTCTCGGGTCCTTCCGAAGTCACTGCTACTAAGAGGAACTGGATCCAGACTTCTCGAGTTGGAGGTATCAACGGCAAAAGTTGAGAACCTTGAAAAAGGCTGGGCACAGGCAATCACTATCCTGGCGAAAGTTTCAGATAGGAATTCATTCCGAAACAATCCGAAATCTGTATCTGAACCAATCCGAATCCATCTGAAACAATCCGAAAAAACTTCTTAATTTCATTTGATCCAAATCGGTTAAAAATCAATCCGACTCAATCCGAACTTCCAATCGGAGTCTGTCCGAACCAAATTTTCAATCCGAATGAATCCGAAGTCGTATTGACCCAAACCGATGTTCAATTCGGATTCATTCGGATTGGAAATTCAGTATATATCAATCCGAGTTCGGATTTATTTGGATTCATTTGGATTGAAAATTTGGTTCGGATTGGTTTAGATTGGAAGTTCGGATCGAACCGGATTGAGTCGGATTAATTTGTCGACGATTTGGATCAAACGAAATGTAGAACTTTTTTTGGATTGGTTTGGATTGATTCGGGTTGGTTCGGATACCGATTTCGGAATGATTCGGAAAGATTTGGAATGAATTCCTATCCGAAACTTTCATCAGGGTACACAGAGTACACCTTATACACCACTTTCCCCGAAGGGAAGTGATTGCCCATTGACTTGCTCGAGCTCCCTATATTATATAGATTCGCGTGATCGATTGCGTGTTATCACTGCGGCGTGATATCAACATGTCAATCGGCCGCTGGGTCGCGACCGTCGTGTCGTCGAGTGGGTAAGCTCCTCGTGTTCAGGCGCTTGTCTGTAAACTGTACCACTACAACGGGGAGTTGTAAATAACACTCGTCTATTTTTCTGTGTATTACCTCTACCGATACGCATTTTACTATATTTATTTATTTAGCATAAGTCCCTAAAGCTAAATAGCCCTCTTGGAACAGGAAATACATATACTATTACTAAAAATACATTAAAAAATACAAGTATTAGATATCTTGTCGCAAACCTATAAACCGAGGGATATAATTGAGTTGTATAAATTAAGACAAATCCTTTTGGAAGTGAAAATAGGAAGGCGTTTCCCTAATTGATACAGGCAGTTTGTTCCAGAGTCGAACGCCTCTAAATGTGAAAGGCCGTTGTAATTTACAAGTTCGGTGCTTTGGAACTATGATTACCTTTTTTCTTTCTCGAAATGTCGAATGTGCAGACAGATATTTGTCAAAAAATTCAAATGAATTGAAAAGATATTGCGGGGTTTTGGTGTGAAAGAGATTGTATAAAAAATTACCCATGAAATACTGTCTTCTCTTGGCTACATTCAGAAACCCTGTTTGCTTTCGATAGGTTTTCAGATGTACATGTTCAGATAAGTCATAGATAAAACGAATACAGGCAATAAGTGCTCTCTCAAGTTTAGAATTAAATCCATCTGTTATGTCATCATATACTTTGCAACTAAAATCAAAGTGTGGCAGAATCAAGCTCTTAATCGGAAGTATACGAGCGGAAACCGGCAAGGATTCTTTGTTTCTTCTAAGTTGGTACAGAATTCTGAATGTTTTCCTCAGAATGTCTATTACCCGCTCTTTCCAGGAGAGGGCTCTGTTCAATATGAATTCAAGATCTCTTACAACCTCAACAAAATCTATAATCCGGCCACTGAACAGTAGTGGCGAGAGAGTCATTATCGCTTCAGAAGTTGGGAAAGGGGATGGCCCTATCACAATTGCCTTCGTTTTAGCAGGATTGAGTGAAAGTCGATTGGTACTGGCCCAATGCACCACCCTATTGATATCCTCCTATACGAGAGCAAGGAGATTTATTAAGGAGGCGACAGGACCCGAAAAATAAAGTTTGAAGACATCAGCATACTCTTGATACACACAATGTTTCAACTCCCTACCCAGATCGGAGGTATACAGGTTATAACGGAGAGAAGCAAGTATGGAACCCTGAGGAACTTCACATCCTACCTCCATCCAGTCAGACTGCTCGCCTCTACTATTTTTTACTTGATGAAACCGACTTTTCAAGTACGATTCAAACCACCTAACTGCCATGTCTGAGATCCTAAAGGACTTCAACTTAAGCAGGAGGAGTTTGTGGTTTACAGAGTTAAATGCCTTAAAAAAGTCGAACAAGACAACAATCATGATTTCTTTATTGTGTAATGCCATTTTTTAATCATTGGTGACTTTAAGAGTTGCTGTCAGTGTTCTATGTTTTGCCCAGAAGCCGGATTGCATTGGATCGATTAAGTTTTTGGAATCCAGATATTTAGATAATTGACTGTTAACTACTTTTTCGAATGTTTTAGATAGTGCGCATAGGATGGAAAAAGGGTAAAAATCTTTCGGGCATGCAGGGGAACTAATTTTTGGAATTGGCCGAATGATGGACCTTTTCCAAATATCTGGGAATATCCCAACTTGCAAGGGTGCATTGTAAATGGGTTATTCTCCACGCAGAGGGCATTTTCGAAAAAAGTAAATTTACAAAAATATGTTTTCTCAAAACGATTCTTTTTAGTGAGCATTAGGTTCATTACCATTAAGACAAGAACTTATAAAAGTAACATATTTACGCTAAAAATTTATTTGAAAGGCTTGTTGAGCCTTTTGACGTCACACCCATTTTCCATCTTTCTTGTAACTAGAATTATTCCTAAATAAAGTAAAAGAATGCAATTAAATTTACACAAATAAGGAATAGTATGATAGAAAATATACACTAGATATAAAAAAGGACATTTTTATTTATTTATTGAGTAAAAAAAGATTTTAACTAATTTTTCTAAATTAAAATAAATCAATTTTTGATTATAGTTTAAGGACTAAAAATTAGGTAGAAATCAAATTGCTTTGCTTTGTAAATATAATAATGTAAATGATCGAAATAATTAACAATTTGATAACAAATAATAATAAAAACCTATTTTAATAGAAAATATATAATTTTTGATAATTTTGTATCCTGAAATGGTGGAAAATTTATGAAAATACCTTAAGAGCTCTTAAAAACCCATAAAATAATCGAAATCATTGGAAATCTTATAAAAGGCCTTGGAATTTTTTTAAATATCCTATAAATTCACAGGTCCTGTAAAATCCTTCTATATCTTCCGAAATTCTAGGAAATTTTTAAAAACCGCATTCAACATTTTTTCAAATCCCTAAAAATTATTAAAACGATCGGAAATCCCTTGAAATTGTTTAAATCTCTTGAAACTGTTTAAAGCTCTTGAAAGTGCCTGCAAATCGTTTACAATACCTTCAAATATTTCAAATCCTTCGAAATCTCATTAAATTACTGGAATCCATGAAAAATTTCTTTGTATTTTTCTTAAATAACCTTAAATATTTAAGATCCTTTTAAGTTTTTTGAAATTTGTTAAAGACCTTAAAACAAATACTTTGAAATATTTCAAATCCTTTCATCATTTTGTCAATTGATCCTCAGGATCAATTATATAAAAACTTTTTAAAAATCCATTTAATTAAGTAGATGTGAATAAATAAAAAAGAGTTTAAGTGAATATTATAAATTTAAAAGAATTACAAAGAATTAAAAGAATTCAGGATAAATTAATAAGAATTCAGGATAAATTGAAAAAAAAAAATTTCAAATCTCTTCAAATCTTAGAAACCCTACGAAATACCTCACTTCTCTTGAATAAATTCTTTAAAATCCACTAAATTTACCAATTTTTATAATTTTCATAAGTGAAATAAATCGAAAAATATTTTTTAAATTACCAATAAATAATAAATTATGTATGTTATTTGGAGGTTACGTTTTTTTTGAACCAGCATGTACTCAAAAATTTCACCTTAGATGTTGCCTTATTTGAGCTTTAGTCTTTTCAATGGGATTTTCATTAATTATTATTTTACGCCTTTATCCTGCAGTCTCAGCTCTTTTTTCTTTTTTTAATCTTTCCTCTTCTTTTAAAAATTTTGATGGTGGATTCGATTTGTGACTCACTTTTGGCTATTTCGCTGTTTATTTTTTTATTCAAAACAGAAACACACTACAAAAATGTTGAAATTGATGAATAAACACCATTTCGTCGATGGATTTAACGTCGATCGAAAACAACACAAAAAGTGTTCCTAACGTTTTAAAGTAAAATTGATTTAAAAATCCGTTGGCAAATCTTTTTCTGCCGCTCTGGACCAAATTTTAATCTTTCATTCAGTAACTTCTGTTGTGAAATATAAAAGTTTATGTTAGTTACGTCGATGGATACTAAAAAAAAATACGCAAGGTTTTCTTGGCCGTTTTTTTCACAAAGAAAGTTCCTAATGCTTACACTCAAAACTTAGAGGATGAGTAGTAAGATACTTTTTCTTCAATCCGATGTCAAAGCAGGATCAAAAAAGGTATTCCTAGTTCGCAAACGACGGCTGTTTACGTGTCGACGTAACCTAAAAAATATTTCCGAAGACACTCATATTTGCGTGCATATGTAGTGTATATTGCAATTCAATTGAAATATTAATAATAAAAATTGTACTTTTTAGTCTAACTTTAGGATTCTTAAACATAAATTTTAAAGTAGTTCATTATTTATTTCCTACATGACTCCAAAATTTGCCTCGAGCATGTGTGGACATCTGTTAAAGCAATTTTTCGGGTATATAATATTTTTTTACTCTGGCTTACAATAATATAACCTAATTGACAATGCCGCAAGTCTCATCTGTCAGAATTTTCCGTAATGTCCTTAAGATCATGGAAAAGGGGGAGAAAGCGTAAAAATTCCGATTTTTCCAAGAGATCGTAAACGCATCGAAAGCCTCATAATCAGCTAACTCCCATTCGGTGTCTACGTTGCGAATCCGAGATTCCCTATCAGCATGAACGCTGTTTTTTTGACGCAATGTATGACGCATATATCTAGAGTTTTCTAGACTCGCACCACTTCCACATTTCTCTGCTAATAGAATGTAGATAGGGATAATGGATTCCGCCCATTTTATTTATGTAGGCAATTGCCGCTGTGTTGTCGATTCTTAATAGAATCTCACAACCCTGCATTTCGGGAGAAAACGTTTTAAGGGCCCAGAAGGACGCTAATAGTTCTAACCAGTTTATGATCCAGGATTTCTCCTATTCGTTCCAGAACACATGGACTGATTCGCCTTTACAATAGGCCCCCCAACCAGACTTTGAAGCGTCAGAGAAGATTTCCTTCTCGAAAACAAATTGACGTATTGAGCTTCGTGACAAATGTATGTTTTTGCGAAACCAAATCAAGTTAGGTCGTAGGGATTCTGGAAGGAACATGAATTCGTCATAATTGCCATCAGCTAACATCAAGGCTTGAAACTTAGCCCGTTTTAGGGCTTTTGTGTAGCCCATTCCATACGGTATCGCAGGACAACAAGAAATCAGGCTTCCAATTAGTTGGGAAAACTCTCGAATGGTGGATGATTTTCTCTTCAGAAATATGTCTATCGAAAAATCTATTTTTTCTCTTTTGTTTGAAGGCAACTTTAACATTTAGGTTTCGGAAACAAAGGTGAATCCTAAAAAATTACAACTTTTGATCGGAATTAGGCAACTTTTATCGTAATTGATTACGAACCCTAGTGATTGAAGAAGCTTAATGGAACTTTGGATATTGTATAGACAATCTTCAAAAGTGGTGCCGAAAAAAAGAAAATCATCTAGATATACTACAGATAAGAGTCCCTTACCCCTCAGATGGCTAACAACTGGCTTCATTATTTTTGTGAATACAAATGGACAAATGTTGAACCCGAAAGGTAGACAATTAAACTCATATAAAGTGCCTTCGAAGGAAAATCTAAAAAATTTGCGATATCTTTTGTCTACTGGCACTAAGAAATAGGCATTCTTCAAGTCCAGGCTTTCCATACAGCAATTTTTCGCCATCAACTTGCAGGCAGTTCGAGCGTCTTCTAGCTTAAAGTGGGGTTTTTCGATGAATTTATTCAAGGCCCTCAGATTAAAAATAAATCACTTCGAATTATTTTTCGATCGGTAAGAAAGTAAGGGGATGAAAATTCCCCGTTTAAAGGTCTAGAAGGACTGATAACTCCCATTTCTAATAACTCGTCAATCTCAGTTCTTAGAGATGTAAGTTCGTCCTGGGCCCAAATTCGAATAGATGGGACAGTTTTTTGCCATGGTTTCAGCTTGAATGGAATTTGGTAACCTTCTACCGACTGAAGGACAAAGGCGTCTATAGTAATCTGCTTCCAAGCGGGAAGAAAATTTCGCAAGCGACCTGCCATACTAACCTTTATTTCCGCTCCTGTCGCGCTGAAGGTCAAGGTTGAGATGTCGGTTGAGATTTCTTGTAGGGTTGTTGCTTCGTCTGAGCATGGTGGTTGTTGCTCGTCCACGAGGGCCTCTGGTTCCTCGTGAACGAGCTCTTCGAGTTTAAAGATCCAGAGCTTTGGTTTAAGGGAGCATTCTTCGAAAGTACTGGTGGTTTGACGGACTTTCTGATCTTCTCCAACGAGTTCACTTCATAAATCTTCTCATTAAGATTATCCCCAAATAGGAAAGTGCCTCTGTCAGTTTTTTCCAGAATAGATTTAACCGATTTATTATAATCGGGGGCAATGAATGCTCTTCGAGCAATCGTCTCCGCATGGTAGAGTTGTACGATCAGTTTTCGACTATCGGAAAGATATTCGAGAAGTTTTACAACATCAAGCTCGTCCCTTTTCACAGCTGACTCTCCCATTGACAGCAGCATAACCGGGTTGACTTCTGGAGCATCCAAAAAAATATTCCCTTTGCGAGGATATTTCTTTAATAAATCATCTTCTTCTTCTTTTGGGAGGCCTGACCTTAGCCAGAAGTCCCATCTCGAAACCAGCTCTGGATTCAATTCAATATCTCCGGCACTGAGAGTGGTAGGATTTTCTTTCAACGCACCTAACCTCTTTTCATCGACCGCCGCCATGTTGTTTTCTTCGATGATAGGAGTCCCGTTTGAATCGGCATTTTCGCTATGTTGACCGCTATCTTTACTTGTCCATTCCTTTGATAAGGCTCCTGTAAAGACATCACTGGATTAGTCCTGTACCTTTGTACAGGCTCTACCAGGTTGAGGATCGGCACGTATCTCATCTCTAGTATGAGCCTGGCCGTCCGAGTTAGTCCACGAGGAAGAAACTCAAACAAAGAACTTACCATTATATGGTTCAAGCGATGCATCTCGAGAACGGGATTCCTGACTTCTAGAAGAACTTCGGGATCGTGAAGAAATGCGTGATGAGCCACAAGATCGACGTTTTGAAGAACGAGATGAGCTAGGTGACTCATGTCTTGAACGTCTATGTTTCCGATCTTTTGTAACTATTTCTTTAAGTTTTTTTCACTTGACGGAATAAATCTTTTACGTCATCTTCGTTGAAAGAAGAACGCTTACGTTTATGACCCATGCCGTAAATAATCAACACTAAACACTTGGCTCTTACGTGTGAACGTGTCAGACATAAAGAAACGAATGAAGTCTCGACAAGTTGACGCTGGGAGGGCGCGGTGATGGAAAATTTTAGCTCTTAAATTTGTGGTGATCTGGCGTAAAGTAGCGGAACTAAAACAGTAATCCCGAGAACGAGGCGGGAAGTATAATGATAATAGTATCGGCAAATGAACTATGATACGATATACAATAATACTAATAATAAAAAGGATACCTACCTCGCACTACCCCGCCTGCTAACATTGACATATAACCTGCTCCTTTCATTAAATGGAATGCGAATTCGTCATGTGCCTGCGTGGCTAAAGTTAATGAATTTTTGATAACATGTTGTTCCATTTGGCAACGTTGTGTCAAAACGTCACGATAGGGTCCTAGTACTTCGGTTTTAATATGTCTCTCTACCTAAACAAATTTTGAGTTCACATATGTGAATATGTCCATATTTTGGATAAGAGATTTTTATTTTCCTAAAGTGTGTTTCCTGGTCTAGTTTTTAGAATAAGTAATTTCGGGTGCTCTGTTTGAAAAAATGGAAATGACAAACCGCGTCTCTTCCCTTTTGTACCAATACATACATTGATTAGCAGTTCGAACTCGAAAGTTCATTGCCTCACTACCCGATTCGGGTAGTGTTTCTAGGTGGATATTTACTACCAATGTGGGCCCACCACACCCACGACGGGCCAACAGCACGCAGTATTCCTGAACGGTCACCCATCCAAGTTCTAATCGCGCCCAACAATGCTTAACTTCAGTGATCTTACGAGAACTGGTGTTTTCAGCGTGGTATCGCCGCGTATTCTTATTCGTGTTCGTATTCTTTTCTGCTAATACACAGGTTATATCCTGTGTTGTTAGGGCATACAATATTTCCGAATTTTGCGTGCTGTTATCGATTGTTCTGTTCGCCATGCCTTCGTACAAGACCTCATATTTTTTAAAGTTGCATACATCGTCTGGTAATGCGTTCCAAAATCTTTGTCCACCTTTTCTATCTATACATTGAGTTTCAGTAAGTAAACAAGTGTCTTCCGACTGCAGGTGTATTTTATGTGTATTTATATTTACTTGAGTATAATGTTCCAATAATGTGACTTTGACTTTAGCTTGAACTACAATGTTATACCAGGTGACAATAGGGTCTGAGAACTGGGTACCTGAACAATATCCATTTGGTTGCAAGTCACCTGCCAATATTACTGTATGAAGTGAGGTTGTATTAGGTATTAATTTTAATAACTGTGCTGCTGAAGTTATCATGAGCGTTCTTGTTAAATGCGTTTTCTCACATTCAACCCGAGTAACTTCGTGTATATACTGACTTACACCGTTACTTACTGCAGAAGAGTGAGGGTACATTCCGCAATGTAGAATCGTAGGATCAATTTCAACTTTACATTGTGTAACTCTTTGTCATGTAAATCCGTTGATTTGTATAAGTTGGATATATCTTGGTGTTACATGAATTTGAGGTTTGTGTATGTCACATTCTCTTACCTCTAATAGCGTTAATGTTGCAATGTTTAATTGAGAGGACCTACAATCATATCCTGTGAAGCCTTCTATCGGGTTTATCCTTGAAAGCATCCAAAGGATCACTAAGAAGCCGCCTATTCCAAATTTCACTATCTGGAAGAGGGTTTTTTTTTCATTAATGGTTTTAAGGAAATTTTATTTTCTAGGTATTACTGATAATTTACTACGGTCCTTCATAAGAGTTCAATGCTAAATGTTATATTCTAATAAGTCTGCTAAAAGATGCTGGTTTTAATTTCAAAAACTTATAATTAAATTATGAAATGCTAATGGTTTTCGTATCTTTATTGTGAGAATAATATCGCTTATGGTTTCTGGTTCCTTTATATTTGTTCCCCATGTAGAATTGTTGCAATCGTCCCTGTTCTACATTCTTGTTGCAAACAAATATGACCATAATGCAAGTAAAGCCACATTGTCTGCGAGCAAATCAATATGTTTGTCGATCTTCATTCGGTGAGCGTAGTCCATTCTCGAAATCCCTTTTTTCTGAAAGTAGGTTAATATTTTTCTTATTGTTTTTTTCGTTGATTCGTATTTTGAATAATTTAATTCTATTTATATGGACTTTTCTTGTTTTATTCTTTATATCCATTTTTACGTTAGTAGTATAACAGGGGGACTTCTGGATACAAATCCCTGCACCGACATGTTACCGACATCGAGAATTTTCGCAAGGTGGTTGACCTGGAAGCTTCTAGAAGGAATTTGAAGGTTATTTGTTTAGTGTGCAAGAGATTTCTGGAATTGATCAATGTATGGTGTGAAATGAGTCTTCCAGGGTGACATTTAATGCATTGACCCTCACTGGTTATGTATATGAAGAACGTTGCGTCGAATTAAAGCACGTACGAAATATTTTAATTTATTCTTTTCTCAAAGCTCTTTCCGTTTATCTTATCGATCGGGACCACCTGCAAAATTAAAGACAGCAGTCTGCGCATCATTCATAGGGTCTAATCACTCGTTATGTTTTATGAAAACATTCCTTCGATTTTAAGCACGGTAGTTATTGTATTTCATGTCGAGGACACATTCGTTTAACGTATGGTGTGAAATGAGTCTTTTAGGCTGACATTTTTTGAGTAATCAGTATGATTTATGATATTGTAAAAATGATTTGATACAAATCAATCCTTTTCTTCGACCGACGATGTTTAAGAATTTTAAATTGTGAATTTTTTTATGTCTTACGGTCCACATACAAATTAAATAAAAAATGAGCCAAAACCATCTTTCAACTCAAAATTTATTAATTAAAAAACTCCTTACTCCATCCTTTACGTACGTTTCGGTACAATTGCGTACCTTTTTCAAAAGGTTTTTAAAACCTGAATACAATAATATTTGAAGTTAGCAATAATTAAACAAAACGAAAAAACCTGAGATAAGATTAATTTCGAAGAGTAAACAAACATCGAAAAAGAAAGATAGAAACCAATGTCAATTTGGAAGAATCCAAGTCAAAATTTGAGTCAAACATTTAGAAAACATTAAGAATTGTTATAGAAGTCTCAAAAAAATTAAGGAGACTTCACTCACTTTAAAAACTACATCTTAAAATATAGAAAAAGAGATCTTTATGATGGTTAGGAAGGACGAAAACGAAAATTGACAATATGGAGATACAATAAGACAGTATACGTAATGAGCATTTACAAAGATGAGTTTTCATTGAAACCACTGATGAGGAAACGCGCGAAACTGAATTTGAAATTTAAATGTGAGAAAAAATTGTTTCAACTAAAAAATAAAAAATGTGACATTACTTTAAAATACTTTGATAAATTTTATTAATGTATAGAATTTCAGTATTTAAGTTAACAGAAATATTGCGAAATTTGTTTATAAAAATGGACTCAATAATACATCGTTGATACGTATTTTTTTCAGTGGCTAATATTTTAATATTTTTAAAACAAAAATCAAAATAATGATTAAAATTCCATGAATGTTATGACAAACCTGTGTTAAAATTCCCAACTTCATAATCGCTTTTGTGTTCAGCAATTCTAGTTTTTAATCTCCGGCCAGTTTCACCTATATAGACTTTATTGCAACATTTACATTTAATCAGATAAATAACACCAGATAAATTTTCCATGGGATCACTGTCTTTCTTCTTTAATAAATAATTATCTAGAGTATTTTTGTTTTTAAAATAAACATTAATATTAAATTTTTTAAGTGAACTCCTTAACCGTTCAGATAATCCCTGAATGTAAGGCAAAGTAAAATTTAATTTGAATTTATTGTAAGTGTCAATCCATTTATTATTTTTCTTTATCATTTTATTTTTTATTTTTTATTATTCATCAGTGGTTTCAATGAAAACTCATCTTTGTAAACGCTCATTACGTATACTGTCTTATTGTATCTCCATATTGTCAATTTTCGTTTTCGTCCTTCCTAACCATCATAAAGATCTCTTTTTCTATATTTTAAGATGTAGTTTTTAAAGT
>CAKNYM010047024.1:5595-32243 GCA_932195095.1 Andricus curvator | reverse complement strand
TCTTTTTCGATGTTTGTTTACTCTTCGAAATTAATCTTATCTCAGGTTTTTTCGTTTTGTTTAATTATTGCTAACTTCAAATATTATTGTATTCAGGTTTTAAAAACCTTTTGAAAAAGGTACGCAATTGTACCGAAACGTACGTAAAGGATGGAGTAAGGAGTTTTTTAATTAATAAATTTTGAGTTGAAAGATGGTTTTGGCTCATTTTTTATTTAATTTGTATGTGGACCGTAAGACATAAAAAAATTCACAATTTAAAATTCTTGATTTATGATAGTTCTGATAAGCTTCAAATGCGTTGACTCTCACTCATTATGTTTATGAAATCATTTCTTTGAATTGAAGCACGTACGAAATATTTTAGTTTATTCTTTTTCCAAGATTCTTTCCGTTTCTTTTATCGATAGGGACCACCTGCAAAATTAAAGACCGTAGCTTATGCAGCATTCATATGGTCTAATCACTCGTTATGTATTATGAAAGCATTCCTTTGATTTTAAGCATGGGGGATATTGTATTTCATATCGAGGACACATTCTTTTCCCAAGATGTTTCCGTTTCTGTTACCTATATCTCCCTTCCTTAAAAAAAGACATGAATAATTCCATTCTTTTACATATAAGAACATAGAATGCAATTAAAATATCATTTGAGTTCTACTATTAAAAGAGTTTACTTTCGAGAATAAATATAATGGATCCAGGAACCTGTAGAAAGGTTATTGAAATTATGTGTGAAGCTTATGGAACTTAAAAAAAATCTAAACGTATCAGCATGTGAAAAGGAATTTAAGTTTGGTAAACGAAATATTCGTTTATTAAAAAATTTTTCGAAGCAAAATAAAGGAGAACTACTAGTGCAAAAGAAGATGAGTATTACATCAACTATTGGGATTCTGAGTGCACTCAACAGGAAGATATGGCAGTTACAGAAAATAAGTTGAAGAGTTTTCTCCTCGAAAAGGAAAAGAGATAGAATAAGGTGGGAGGATTTGAAATCAGCTTTTGGAAACAGAATTAGAACAGGTTCTATTGTGTACTTAAAGCACAAAGATTTAAAACATTTTTTAGAGGATTCAAAGTCAATGGTAATTTCACGTATAAAAAATAGTTTGAAACGATATGAAAATTTGAAAGTAAATGTAATTTTTTATGGTAAATTTGAAACTTCAGTAGATGATGAAATGGTTGAAGGTATACAATTTTTCCAAATTGAAAATGAAAATATTTTACGAGCAACTGATTTGAGTGCATGGTATGATGAAAAAGTAACCAAACAAATTTTATTCATGGTAGAAGAATTTGATCAAGAAAAATCAGGTTGGTCTTTGATTGAAATTATAAATATGATTGTCAATTTCAATAAATACAACCCATTCAAAGGGGAGTTGTTAACATTTATGAGACTACCATAATACATTCAGGATAAGAAAGCTGTATTTAACATTAAAAATAATGTTCCCTATTGCTTTCTATGGTCTATTGTAGCTGCATTACATCCTATTGAATAAAATGCAAATGTAACAAGTATTTACCCACCTTTTAATGAGATATTAAAATATGATGACATTGATTTTCCAATTAATTTAATTGATGTTGAAAGGTTTGAAAAAATGAATCGTTTAAGGATTAATGTTTATGGGGAAGATCGAGAAGAAAATAAAAAGAAAGGAGATATCGTTCCTTTTTATATAAGCAAAGAAAAATCAAATTTACCTGCAATGCATCTTTTAATGCTTCAAAATACTTGAATTAATCAAAATGATTCCGATTACACTGAAGATCATAAAATTAGTATTCATAAACCAATTCATCATTTTACATGGATAAGAAACTTATCCCGATTAGTGAAGTCACAAATAACAAAAGGTCATCAACCCACTTTAATATGTGATAGGTGTTTATATCACTTTAAAGTGGAAACTTCTTTTCAAAGGCATAAAATAGAGTGTGAAAATGTAAATAAATGTAGGGTAATAATGCCTACCAAAGAAGAACAAGAGAATATATTGACAATAAAAAATTATAAAAATAAAGAAAAAGTTCCTTTCGTTGTTTATGCTGATACTGAATGTCTTTTATATAATAGTATATAATGAAAAAGATTGCATAGATTGGTTCATAGATGAATTGCAAGAATTAGCTGAAAGAGTTAAATCATATTTGAAAAACATTACACCAATGGAAGCCTGAAGTTTACAACGACAAAATGATTTCAATTTAGCTAAAAACTGTCATATTTGTGAAAAAGTTTATAAAGCTGATTATATAAAAAATCGTGACCATTGTCACCTTACAGGTAAGTTTAGGGGAGCTAGCCATACATCATGCAATTTGGGGTATAAAAGCTCTTATATAATTTCAATCGTATATCACAATTTACCTGGTTACGACTCTCATTTCTTAATTAAGACTTTAGCAACTGGATTTACAGGGGGTATTATATTATTACCTGTAAATAAAGATAAATATATATCTTTCACTAAACATTTGGAGGGTACAAATGTACATCTCAGGTTTATTTACTCTTTCAGATTTATGTCAACTAGTTTAGAGAAATTAGCTTCATATCTCAGCAATGATAAAAAAGTAATTACAAGAAAGCACTGTAAAAATGATTCTGAATTTAATTTATTATTAAGAAAAGGTGTTTTTCCCTATGATTATATTACCAGTAGGGGGAAATTAGGAGAAGAAATTTTACCCACAAAAGAAGCGTTTTATTCGAAATTAAATGAATAAAGTATTTATGAAGAAGATTATCAACATGCATGCAAAGTATGGCAAGTTTTTGAATTAAAATCTTTAGGTCAATATTCAGATCTATGTCTGAAAAATGATATTTTGCTTTTGGCTGATGTTTTTGAAAATTTTAGAAGTACATGTTTTGATACATATCATTTAGACCCATTGCACTACTTTACCGCACTCGGACTTGCTTTTGACGCGATGTTAAAATACACAGGAATAGAACTTGAATTGCTAAAGGATCCAGAAATGTTATTATTGATTGAAAACTCTATTAGAGGTGGTATACAGTATTGCCCGACGTACGGTGATTACCGTACATGTAGTACGGTAATTTTGAGTTATGTACGACTTACGATTACCGTACAACAAAGTACGATAATTGTACGGAACTTTCGATCGAGTACGATCTTATTTTCTTATGATAGTGGTGGGGCTTGTACAATACATCGCACAAATCGCAAGCACGAATACGCAAATAATTAAATAAAAAATTTGATTTGAAAAACGCACGCATTTCGCCGACTATATATCAGTGGGTACGACTATTCGGTGCGATATTTGTTGATTAAGTACGATAATCAGTACAGTAAATTTCTTTATCCACGTACGGTATTTATAATTGTACGGTAAATTTACAGAGCCTCGTACGGTAATGGTGTTCGACCAATCTGGTAACACTGGTGGTGTATCACAATGCTCCAACAGATATGCAAAAGCAAATAATAGATTCATGAGGGGTGATTTTAACACATTAAATCCATAATCATATATTTTTTATTCTGATATAAATAATAAATATGGCGCGGCGATGAGTGAATATTTACCGTACCAAAATTTTAAATGGGTATACGATTTTTCAACCATTAACTTTTTTAATCTGCAGGATGATGCCACGATTGGTTACATACTTGAAGTTGATTTTGAATATCCAGAAGAGCTTCATAATTTGCATAAAGATTTACATTTATGTCCACAGCACATCATCCCTCCTGCTTCCAAATGTAAAATTCCTAAACTGATGACAAGTCTACACAATAAACAAAAATATATACTTCATTATAGAAATTTAAAGCAGTATTTGAATTTAATTATGAAGTTAAATAATATTCACAGGGTTTCACAGTTTGAACAAAAACCATGGTTAAGAAGTTACATTGATTTAAATACAGAAATGCGGAAAAAATCTTCAAATGATTTTGAAATTTTTTTTTATAAGTTCATGAATAACTCTGTATTTGCAAAAACGATGGAAAATGTGCGAAGACATGAGGATGTTAGACTCGTCACACAGTGGGAGAGACGGTACGGTGCAAAAGCACTCACCGCTGAACCAAATTTCCACAGTTGTAGTATATTTGATGAAAATATGGATATTATTGAATTAAATCGATTAAAGGTTAAATTTAATAAACCTATTTATGTAGGATTCAACATCCTCGACATATCATAATAATGATCTAGGATTTCCACGACAATTACATGAAGCAGGCTTTTAATAATAATGCAAAATTGCTTTATACTGACACAGATAGTCTCATTTATCATCTAACAGTTCCAAATTTTTATGACTATATAAAAAGAGATATACATAGATTAGATACATCTGACTATCCTCCATATAATGTTTATGGAATTCCTCTTGCAAATAAAAAAGTGCTTGGTCTCATGAAAGATGAGTGTAGTGGGAAAATTCTAACTGAATTCGTGGGTTTCAGATCAAAATTATATTAATATAAAATTCTAAATGAAAAAGAAGAGAGAAAAAAGCTAAAGGTGTTAAAAAATTAGCTTTAAAAAGGATTACGTTTGAAGATTATAAAAATTGTCTATTTTCCTGTGAAAATCTTACAAAATCTCAGTGCCTAATTCGAAGCCGAAAACATCAAGTTCACTCAATTGAACAGAAAAAAATTGCTTTGAGTTGGCAAGACGATGAAAGGATTATTCTTCCTGATAGTAAAGACACTCTACCATGGGTTTACAAAAGATTTAAAAAAGTCCTTCAATTACTTGAATGGAAAATTGGAGAAAATGGATTTGTAAAAGAGGTAAGAAAGATTTTAATTTTACTAGAGCAAACTCTTCCATTCATTACTCCCACCACCGTCTTCATAGATCTCTCACTCCCTTTTCCATTTCCTCTCCTCATCTCACAGTTTCCAAAACAAAGCTCGAGATATAAAAGGTGGCTATCCATCTAGAGCTATATTCAATCTTCAACCATTGACAAAGCTCAAACCCAGGCTTACAACCCCCGGTGAAATCTCTACTACTACAGTGCAGTGAATTTTCAAAAAAAGGTAAAAAAAGTAAGTTATTTTTTTTTTAAAGTGCTTTTTTAACAAATTTAAGAAAAGTGAATTTCATTTTAATCTTGGTTTTTAATTAATATATTTTTTTAAACTTATTTTGTGTATGTTTTTTTTTAAATGATCTTAATTTTAATTTGATTGAATTAATTAGTTAATAGTTTTCAAACTGATTCATGTGTTTTTTTTTTTAAATTAGATTTTAATTTTTTTAAATATAGATCTCGAGTTTTTAATTTTATTCAATGAGTTTATTCACTTTATTTAAATTGCATTTTTTTAAAAAGGATTTTTAAAATTTGATTAGGATTGAATTCACTTTTTTTTAAATATTAACATTTTTTTAAATACTATTTTCCTATAAAAAGTAAGTTTTTAATTTAATTAATATTTTATTTTTATTTAAAAAAAATAGTTATATTTGAAAGTGTTTTTTTTTTTTTGAGTGAAGATTATTTTAATTTTTGATTTTAATTAATATTTTAAAAACTGATTTGTGCTTGTTTTTAAAAGTGAACTTAATTTAATTCAATTTGATTTTTAATTAATTAATATTTTCAAACTGATTTCTGCCTGTAAAACTTGAATTTTAATTTTAGATTTTTTTAATACAGGGTGTCCCAGACTCAAGTGTCCGGACTTATATGTGACCGTCCGCGAAGAAAGGGACCTAATGCGGAAAAAATCGATTTTCATTTTCTTACGCCAATCGATAGTTTCTGAGTTACTGTTTCATTTCCAATAATCAGAAATTTTTTAAGTTAATTACGTTTTTTGTTATTAAGCTAAAAACATAGGCATGATAAGCGTACGCGGAGACCGAACGAGAGGCCTACGAAAGCCAGCCCAACCACTTACCACTACAGCTGTACGTGACGTGTCCGTGAGCTCGACTGGCTCGTGCCTAAAAGTGTAGTGGTAAGTGGAGGGGGTGCTTTTCGTAGACGCATCCCCACTACTCAAATGCTGGCTTGCGGGCTCTGCTACGATCGCCCGTCCTGTAAAATTCAGATTTGACGCATTAGGTCCCTTTCTTCACGGTCGGTCACATATGGCCGTACAAAAATTAAAAAAATAAATCTAAAATTCTCTTTCCAAAAATCAGTTGAAGTTTTAGTTTTTTTAGTTATAAAATATTTAAGCTGGACCAATTAAGAGAGCCGTATAAACAGTCGTGTGTGCGTGAGCGGGATTCAAACGTAGTTTTCTCCCGTCGCTAACTTCACCTCTGCGCTCGCTTCGATAACACTGCGATGGAATCCCGCACACGCATACACGACTGTTTATGCGGCGCTCCTGATTGGTCCAGCTTAAATACTTTATAACTAAAAAACTAAAACTATAACTAATTTTTGGAAAAGGAATTTCGATTTATTTTTTTTATTTTTATACAGCTATATAAGTCCGGACACTTGAGTCTGGGACACCCTGTATATATATCAAGTTTAAATTATTTAATGAGTTTTAACATTTTAATTCATATTCACTTTTTAGAGGGCTCTTAAAATTTATTGAGGTATATTTAATCTCTCCGTTTCACGGGTTTGAGGGCCTCCGATCCCTGTACGTATATTTACATTCCATCCTTAATCTAACTTAACCGCTGCTTATATTCTAATGTTTCGCCTTACTTGTAATAATAACAATAATCTTAATGCTAATAATTCTACAAATAAGCGATCTTCCAGGGCTTCCGTTTCCTCTCGCCATAAAGATAGATTTTCCACGATTTAAAATAAACTTTTTGCTATTTACTTTCCTTTAATAGGATTACCTGTTTGGCTCTGCCCTGTTCCCTTGCTTTCTTTTACTTCTTCCAATTTCTTCATTCACGTCACTCCCTGTCCATTACCATCCAAAATTCATCTTACACACTCATCCACACTAAACTGTCCATCTTCCTCTCCTCTACATCTTTCTAACACATGTGCCCATGACTCCATTTCGTATCCACATACTCTGCACGGATTGTCCTCTTCATCCGTCCAATATCTACAAGCTATCACTTCTTCTCACTATTCTGGTTCCCTGAACGCTTGGACCATCATATACCATCTGTTGTACCTCGAATCCATAATCTTTCTCCATCTCTCTTCTCCTTGTCTTACTAATAGCTCTAATTCTATGTTCTGCCAATCCAGAACCCCTTCTTGTATATCACAAACCCTCCTTATTTTTTTGCTTTGTTCCTCCCATTTCGAATTTCCCAAATTGCCTCTCGTCTCCTTGTTCCGAACTTCGTCCAAACATACTTGTGCTATTCTGCTCCCCTCTCCCCTTTTCAGCTTCTCTTCAAACCTCCAGGCTCTCTTAATTTGTCTAGTTACCGTTTTTTCCCTTCATAATTCTTCCCTTAACATGTATCCTGGGCAACTCCAACTAACCCCCATTACCCATGTCAGAAATCTCTCATGCTTGCTTTCCACTTTCCTATGTTCCTTCCATCCTCAGACCTCCATCCCATAGCACAACACCGCCCAAACCAACGTATCAAACAACCAAACCCTCATTCTCCAATCGTCATTGAATCTTCTCTTTCCTATACCCAATACTTGGCCCATTACTTTACTCGCACATTCGATTCTTTTTCTCACCTGCACCTCGTTTCCCCCTCCTGCCTCAAACCAAAAATCTAAGTAACAGAACTCCTCCACACTTTCCACTGTTTGTCCGTTCATCTCCCAAACGTAACCTATTTTGGTCTTTCTACTCCTGAAGCACATCACCTTGGCCTTCCCTACGTTCGCCGTCAGTTCTTTTGTTCCCACATATTCTTCGAAATTTCTCATCATTACGTTCATCCCCTTCTCATCATCTGCTAACAGAACTACATCGTCCGAGTGTGCTAGAGAGTATAGTTTTCTATCACCCAAAATCGTTCCCCCTTTTCCTTTCTAGTTTGGCTTCTCCTCTAAGTCTGCCAGCAGCATATTAAAGAGTAGTGGGCTCAACGGGCACCCTTGCCTTAGACCTCTTCCTGTCCAGAAAACCTACCCTTTTTCCCCCCTATTTCACCCTAATCCTGGTTTTAGTAGAAATTTCCTTTATCCTCTCCACTAACCCTTCCTCTATTCCCCTCTCTTTCATTGCCGGCCATAGCACTTTTCTAGTCA
Organism: Andricus curvator; assembly: GCA_932195095.1. Taxonomy (NCBI): domain Eukaryota; kingdom Metazoa; phylum Arthropoda; class Insecta; order Hymenoptera; family Cynipidae; genus Andricus; species Andricus curvator. Next base: position 24,068 of record CAKNYM010047024.1, on the reverse strand, counting down.
CTGAGTGAAAAGCTGCTTTAAAATCTACGAACAAGGCGACTAATTTCCCTCTATTTCTACCTAAATTTCTGGTAATCTATTATTTAAGTATGTAAATGTTATCTATTGTCCCCATCCCTTTTCTGAATCCCGTCTGATTGTGTGGGATACTTTGTTTCTCTTCTATCTGACTCTCTAACCTTTTTTTTTAGAATTTCTGCGTATATTTTATAACCCACTGGCATGAAATTGATGCCTCTGTACTCCTCTACCTTCTTGCCCTCCCCTTTCTTGACAAGCGGTACTACCAGCCCTGTCTTCCACTCCTTCGGCCACCCTTCTTCTTTCCAGACCTTGTTGCAGATCTTCCACATCCCTTCCCTAACTCCTTCCCCCTTAATCCTATTTTGCTCTCCCCCTAACAGAACCTTAAAATAATCCGTCCGCTCACCCATTTCTATTTCTTCATTCACGCCCTTCCTTCCTCCTTTTCCCCTATTTATCGCATCCCAGACCCTACATTCTTTGATCGCTTTTTCTACTTCTTCCTTGTATTTCTCCTTTCCCCTTTGCTTTTTCCTTCCAGCATCCTCTCATGTCCTATCTCATCCCTTACCTTCTCAATCGAACCTTTCAACCTTTCAATTAACGAGTCTAATCCCTCCTCTTTTTCATACCTAACATTCGCCTTTTCCAATTTTTGTTTAACCTCTTTTAATTTATCTACCCCCCAGACTCCCATTTTCGTGTTCCTTTCTTCCCCTCTTTCCTTTCTCCCTCGGCCACGCTTACGGACGCCACCTTTCAGTGTAGCTATTACTGGGAAGTGTTCGAACCCTATCTCATTCCCCACATTCATACTGCCTATCATATTCCTAATTCTTTCTTCCGCCCGGATGTAGTCTATTACTGTTTCTCCTTCACCTATAAATGTGATCTCTCCTTTCTCATCTCCTTTCATATTGCCAATACATATGAACTATCCTGTTTCTCCTATTACGTCTAGTAACCTCCTCCCCTCCCGGTCTGTCTCCCTATGTTTGGAGCTCCTTATATAGGCCTCCTTTTCTTCATCCCAAATGCCTTCCCCTTGCTCGCCAGTCCAGGCATTCCAGTCACCTCCTATCAAAACCCACTCTTCCTTCTTTTCCTCCATCCACCTCCTTATTACTTTCCAACCTTAATCTTCCCCTCTTTTTCTAAATACACAAACCACCGCTATTTTGACTCTTCCAAATATAATACTTTTTACCATTGGTACATCCTTTTCCTCCGTGTCCTTCTCTTTTCTTCCTTTTACTGCCAATTCTTTTCTCACCCCTGAGACCGTGCCGCCCATTCCTCTACCTTTAACGTGTTCCTTTCTTGCTTCTTGCATTGTCCACACGTAACCTTTAGGTAATATCCTTTTCATCCCCTTCCAGTTCTTATTATCCGCCCAGGTTTCACTCTTTATAATAACATCCCACTTTTCTAACTCCCGCCAAAATCCTTTATCTTGTTCTTCAAGCCTGACACATTCTATAAAGGTATTTTCACGTCTTTCTCTTCCCTTCTCTCACCTATCCTACTCACTTTTCACCTGCCTTTCCGTTTGGAAACCCCTCTGTTTGATCTCTAAGCTCTTTTGCATCTTCCTTTTTTCTGCCTTTCTCAACTCTTTTTCCCTTTTTCCTTATTTCTTCTAATTATCCGTCCCAGAACCATTCCTCCCCATTTATCCATAATCTGTCTCTCCCTATCCATACCATGCGTCCCTTTTTCCTCTCTACCCATACCCTCTGCTCTATTTGCCATCTTCTTTTCCTCTTCCTCCATGTCAAATCCTCTTCAATTCTTTCCCTTCTTCCTCTCAATGATTTTCTTTTTCTCCTGCGCACTCCCTATTTTCACGAGAAAAATTCCTTCTTTTCCTTCTTGCGTCCATCCTATTCTCTTAACTCCTTCTACCCTTACCTAAACTCCAATATCTCTCCAAAGATTTTTTATTTCCGCTACCCCTGTTTCAATCGCCACTTTCAATCCCTTGACTACTATTTTATTTTTCCTCTTCGCCGCTTCTTCCCCTTCCAATCTTCTTTCAATCTCACTCAGTCTTTTCTTCAATCTTTTATTCTCATTTTGAAAGTTATCACTCCCTTTTACTATTTCCGCACTCTCTGCTTCCTTCCCCATATGCTCATTCCTGATTTCTAAGTTGCGTACCCGTTCTTCCAACTGTTTTATCTCACTACTTCTCTGTTCGTCAACCTCTCTCTGTCTATTCCCTATGCTCTCTAGTTTACCCTATACCTTGTCTTTTTTCTCTTTCCAGAGGTTATCCCACTTTTCTCTTACTTTTCTCACTTCCCCCCTTACATCATTTCGCTGTCTATTCATATGCCTAATCATAACATCCAGTCTCTTCCTTGTTTCCTCTCTAAACCCTTTTATGAGGGCTTCTAGTCTCTCAAACATCCCCCCAACCCTGTAAGGAACTTGAGACTGACATTTTTGACCTTATACCAAATTGTAATAACATTGTACTCACTGGTGACCTAAACACAAATCTTAATGCCACCAACAATTTAACTAACTATTTGAAATCAGTAGGGTTCTCCGCCGGATTATCTATAGTTCCCCATAATACCACACTCCACACCGAACATTCTAGTACAAGGATTGACATGATGATTATTGATGATCTAGACAAGGTAATTTCTTCTATTCAATACTCAATCTTATTCCTCTCAAACCACGACCTTATCAGCATTGAATACCAGTTCCCGTTTGCAGTTCTCTCTACCTTTGATGATACTAAATTATTATTTTCTGACATATCGCAAGAAACCCTAATTAAAAACTCTTAAAGGTGAAATCAAATGCTCAAGGTTCGGATGGTATTTCAATTGAAATGATTCGCTTAGCTTTACCAGTCATTTGTTTTATTCTCTTGCATATCTATAACGCATCTCTACAAGTGGGAATATTTCCTTATACCTGGAAAGAGGCGATTATTAGCCCTGTTCCTAAAATATCTAACCCTGCCTCTCCCAAAGATTTACGCCCGATATCCATCCTCTGTGCCTTGTTTAAACCTTTCGAACGCATTGTGCATCAGCAACTTACTGCACATATTGAAACTAATAATTTAATGGACACAATGCAATATGAGTTTCTTGCCAGGCATAGCACTCTTACAGCTACACTTAACCCTTGTGTTGCCACTCGGGTACCCGGGTACCCATCGGCATACGTTTTGGTAAATATCTTTTTTTCTAATGAAGATAGGCCGAATGCTTCTCGAATCTACATGATTGAAACGAGTCTCTATCGAAATTGCACATATTTTTAGAAATTTGTTGCAATTGAAAAAAAAGGACGGCTCTGCCACCCGGGTACCCGGGTTACCCTACAGAAAAAGCACGATTTTCGTACAGTATATCATAAAAATAAAGTTTTGTATGATAATATATAAAGTAAATATGGATTATTTTATAAATAATAACAAAATATATACATTTTCAATTGTTTATCCCTTTCATGTTCAACACACCTGGCCTTCTCGGAAACAAGAAATTTACGATACTATCAAGGTCACTGCACATAATTAAATTGTAATATTCAGGTAGAAATACCTTCCTTGAATATGAATAATTAAATATTGATTGAATACACATGGTTATATCAACTATCTTATTTACCTCTTCCATTTTATTGACAAAGATCAACCAACACATTCCAAACTTCGTGAAAGGAAACCAGTACTGAAAATTCAACCACACCGCACGCGTAAAATGCAACGTTTTTTTGTTATTCGTGGTGATCGCCTTTGGAACAAACTACCTATAACCATTAGAAATGCATCTTCACAATTTCACTTTAGAAAACTCTTTTTTGGTTACTTTTTTAACACATCAAATCCAACCCTCGAAATCACACATTGGTAACACTTAAATTCTTAATTAAAATATATATGAGTATATGTAAGAATGCGTATTTACTTTTAAGTATGTATATTTGCGTATGTATATTTATAGTATCCTTCTGTTGATAGCTCGCACCTAATTATTTGTATTATAGTTTAGTTCTTTACTCTTGGTAAATACCTATTTTGTTTTCAATCGTCAAATCGATCGCTGTCACATTTTAATTGTAATATGTATGACCTGTTCCTTATAGGGCTACTTAGCCGTAGGAACTTGTCATAAATGAATACAAATAAAAGTACAAAATCAAATTCCTATTTAACGTCCAATACTTAAGTTAATGTATAGAATTCCTAAAAATAAAACAAGATTCTAACGATCGTTTTTTCGTCGCTGTTCCCACCTGCTCTACTTTTTCTTACCTTGATAACGGTGTTGTATGAGCACCGAAACATTGGTAAATATTATAATTGCTTCCATATTGTGAATTGATAATAATAAAAATAAAACAGACGAAAGAAATAAAAAAGAGAAGGAAGGGGATTTGGTTGGTTGCCTTCTCAATTTTCTTTCCTCTTTTTTATTTTTGTCCAAAGAAACAACTTTTTTTTGTTTTTAGGAATTGCAATAGGAGCATTTTGTGGTGGTTGTCCAAATTTGATCGTGATAATTATAATTATAATTTTATTTAAAACAATTAATGTGACACTTCCCAGAAAAAAGTATGAAAATACCTACATGAAGTTCTATATCCAGTTTTCTTTTTCAATAATTGATATTTTTTTACAATATAACACCCAACTTCTTTTTCAGTATACACAACTTTTTTTTCACCCCAACGTGACTCAGCTATAGTTTTAATAATCATATCTAATATAGTCACATATGGTTCTATTAACAAATTATAAAAACAATGTGTTATACAATTTTTAAGTTCACAGAGTATCGCAAAAGTTGTTTTTCGCACAAGAAATGGGTATTACGAATCACTTGTTCCTGGTTGTTGTAATGAAATCACATTTTCACCGAGATACAGTCCAAAACGTATTTGAAAATTTGGACATATAATTAAATTACAATTCAGATTACATTGCTCACCACTGAAAAATAATTCAAAAACTTTCAAGAAACTTTTAAACACTTCCCAGCCTTCTTTACTCAGAACGATGCAACTTCGAGGACGACTACTCATGAATTTGATACATGATGATAAATTTCAGTCTTTATCAACATCTAGTCCAATGACAGCTTGCTCCGTAAATAATGAATCCAAATTATATGTGGTTGCTATCACGTATTGAGTATTTAAACATCAACCTCATCCACACCTGTACAAAAGGAATTCAATCTGATTGAATTTCCCTCCTAGAAATTTTATGAAAACCTCCTTCTCACCAGCCTCGTTTTTCAAATCTTCAAGAAATGTCGAATTTTCATCAGACTGGAACCATTCATTTAGGTAGAAACACAATGTAGCTATTTTCAATTTCACCAACAATCCTAGGTCCGTATTTGGTTTCAACTCGCCTCAGATTGGGAATTTGATAAAAGCCTCCAACAGTGAGATCCTTCAGCTTCTTTGTTGGCACCACATTAGCACCTTTATTTAATTTTGAAAAATCGATTTTTTTACTTAGATTTACAGACTCAAACTTTTTCAATAACAAATTAAACTCAGATCTTTTCTTCATTAAGTTCTTTAATTCTTGAATATTCTTCAAATGTTCACTCGTAGTTCACTTTGTTTTTCAGATTTTTTCTTCATCAATCAGATGTCAGAAGACGAGTGAGGATGCAGTGCAATTCACCTCTTTTATATTCATGATTTATTCACTATATCTCTCTGACACATTATTGCTTTCTCTGTCTTAAAAGTCTAGAAAATTCCAGACGTTTAGGTGACCCGATAGATAACAGAAAGAGTCTTACAGGGTATTGGGAGAAGAATGTGTCCTCGATATGAAATACAATATTCTCTGTGCTTAAAATCAAAGGAATGCTTTCATAATACATAATGAGTGATTAGACCCTAGGGATCGTCCATAAATTACGTAAGACGTTTTTCTTTTTTTTAAATATAGACGAGAATAAAATTGATGTGAAGTTGAAAAGGACACAAAGATATAAACAAAAGAAAAACGTCTTACGTAATATATGGACGATCCCCTATGAATGCTCCGTAAGCTACGGTCTTTAATTTTGCAGGTGGTCCCGATCGATAAGAGAAACGGAAAGAATCTTGGGAAAAAAATAAATTAAAATATTTTGTACGTGATTCAATTCGAAGAAATAATTTCATAAACATAATGAGTGAGAGTCAACGCATTTGAAGCTTATCGGAACAATCATAAATTATACTGATTACTCAAAAAATGTCATCCTAAAAGACTCATTTCACACCATACGTTAAAAGAATTGTCCACAAGATGAAATACAATATTTCCCGTGCTTAAAATCAAAGGAATGCTTTCACAAAACGTAACGAGTAATTAGACCCTATGAATGCTGCGTAGGCTACGGTCTTTAATCTTGCAAGCGGTCCCGATCGATAAGAGGAACGGAAATAGTCTTGAGAAAAGAATAAATTAAAATATTTCGTACGTGCTGCAATTCGAAGCAACGTTTTTCATATACGTAACCAGTGAGGGTCAACGCATTAAATGTCACCCTGAAAGACTCATTTCACACCATACGTTGATCAATTCCGAGAAATCTCTTGCACACTAGACAAATAACCTTCAATTTCCTTCTAGAAGCTTCCTAGGTCAATCACCTTATGAAATTTTTACATATACCCTCATAAATATTTACCCCCACTTATGAATTCTGAGAAATCTCTCTTGCACAATAAACATATAACCTTCAAATTCCTTCTAGAAGCTTCCAGGTCAACCACCTTGCGAAAATTCTAGATGTCGGTAACATGTCGGTGCAGGGATTTGTATCCAGAAGTCCCCCTGTTATACTACTTACGTTGCCTTTTCCTAACACATCTAAAACTTCGTATTGTCCTGAATATTGATTTGCGAATTTTCGTATTTTTCCATCTTCCAATAAGGAAACACTATCTCCTGCCTTAAAATTGTGTGGATTAACTTTTTTATCATAGTAGATTTTTTATTTCTCTTTTGCGTATATTAAGTTATTTCGGGCTATTTCGCGCATTTCATGTAGGCGTGTTATTAATTTTGTCAAGTAGTGATCATATGTTTCTAGTCTTTCATGTTTCAATGGAGGTTCGCTTGATGGGAGACGCGCTAGTTTTCCGAAAACTAGTTCATACGGTGTACACTTTGTTCCTTCGTGTACGCTTGTATTGTATGAAAATGTAGCAAGCTCTAGACAATCATCTCATTCAGCTTTTTTTCTGAAAAACTGTTTTAAATATACCCCCTTAAACGTGATATGACCTTTCAATAGATCCGTTAGATTGAGGGTGAAAAGCTGTGGTCTTTAATTGCCTAATTCGGAATATTTTGGCTAATCGTTTTATTAAATTACTTTGAAAATCTGTACCCTGGTCTGTTAGAATTCCTTTAGGTTATCCAAATAAGTATATGAATTTTTCACAAATGAATCGGCTATCATACCTGCTTGACGGTTCTGGAGTGCTATTGCTAGTGAATGTTTTTTTAAATTATCTTGTATAGTCAGTATACATTCGTTGCCCATTTTTGTTACTGGAAGGGGACCTACGATGTTGATTGCTATTTTTTCTAACGCGGTTCCTGGGGTGTCGGTCATCACCATTTGGTTTTTTTTGTTAACCCGGACTAGTTTTTTAAGCTGGCACTGTAAGCATACTTGGACATACTTCTGGATGTGCATTTTCATGTTTTGCCAAAAATAATGTTGACGTATTTAATTATAAGTTTTCGTGATTCTCTTGTGACCGCTTATTGCAGAAGAATGATCTATTATTAATACAATGAAAATATTTTTAATTTTATACTTTCTAAAGTTTCGCTTAGATTCCCGTATTCGATAGGCAGACGTATGTGATATTTTTGACCCTTTTCAATATATTTTGCGACTCCTTTTTGAAGGTTTAAAAATTTGGTAATTTTTATCTTTTTGCTAAAGCTCTTGAACCGATATCACGAGGGTTTCCGTCAACTGAAATAAAATATGTCTTTCTGCATTGGTAGTTGATCACGGCATTCTACTATGTTTTTGGTTGTAGTAGTTCGTGTATCGGTCAAAGTAGTGGGTGGAGAGTGTTCCGGTGGGGGCTTTGATAGAGAAATATGTCCACCCTCTGGAACTTTTTGTTTTTCGACTATCTTTATTTCATATTTGTGATGTGGGTTTGATTTCTTTTCATAAGGAATTATTTCATCTGTTTTATCTACAGGTTTTTTCGTCTCAACAAAATTTTCAAATTCTTCTTCGTGTGAATCATTGGAGCTTTCATCATCCGTTGATATGTATTCCAATTCTTCTTCTTTCTCTTCTGAACATTTTAGGTCATTTTTTTCAAATATATGTTTTCTTCATAGATTCCTCTGCTGGAATATAAACTGAATCAAAAAGGATTTCTTCCAACTCCTCCTGGTAAGAACTATCAGAGTCTTCAATACTTGAGATTCCTGACTTAACTATCTTCGTATATTTTTGTCTCTTAGGTTCCTTTGCTGGAATACATATTGAATCAGAAAGAATTTCCTCGTCTGAATCTGATTTATTATAACATTTTTGCTTCTTCTTAACTTTTTTCTCATTATTTTTCTCTACATTTATGGGTCTACCTCGCTTTCCTTTTTGGAAGGTGACAACTTTTTACTTTTAACTTCAATGGTAGTCTTGCTTGTCCTACCACGTTTCTTACCTGAACATTTTTTGCAGATTGTTCTTCTCCTTCGTCTTCTTCTACGTTCTTCTCTTCTTCATTTTCTTCTTCTTCATCTTCCATTTCTTTGATAGTAGCATTTTTACACTGTCATCAGAGAAGGTATTAGATTTGTGTGAAATTTGACCCCCCCCCCCTCCGTTTTGGTCAAATGTCCACGTTTTCAGACCTCCTGAACCCAAAAAACAGGATTTTAGGAATGTGTCTGTATGTATGTGTGTCTGTATGTATGTTTGTATGTATGTGTGTCTGTAGATTTTTAGTCTGTTAGCTTTGGTGGCTTTGGTGTACTCTTCAAGTGTCCAAAAATGAAGGTCAAGTTCGTTAACCAGCCATTTTGGATCAAAATTCAACAAGTTAGAGCATTTTCAAAACGTTTGAGACCAATTTTTTTTAATGTATAAATTCCATGTATGGCTGTTCGTGAAATTCAAAAATAGGAACAATTTAGCTCCCTGATTTTTGTTATAAAAAATAAATTACCAGAGTTATAGCATTTACAAAATTCAAAAAACAAGAAAAAAATGAAACTTTTAAGCCAAATAACGCACGATATGAAGAAAGTCAGAAAGAGTTCTTAGAGTTCGGAATGCTGAAAATAATATAGATGAAAACACGACGACGAACTGGCGAATCGCCACATTGAGTGGACGAATCAACTCAAGGGTGAGTTGCTAGACTGATACGATGCCAGCATTATCCCTGTTCACGGAAGCTTTATGGCACGTATGCACACTCTGTGTTGCCAGAAATACCCAGAGCTTGAAAACGTTTCGATTAAATCATTGCGAAATCAACGTGCCTACATCTGGAAAATGGATATGTACGTGGAGCACTTCCTCAACCGTTCCTTGAACAAGCTGCGGACGACGATCAGGAAGCGACATTAAGATCAACTGCGGAAAGCAGGCACCTTCAGAGAGATGATAGCGATTTCAGAACAAGGAGGAACATTAACATGCAAGCTCCTCCTAAGCTCTGGACCATCAATTGCTGAGTTTATGGTGCTGCCAGAGCTTTGGCTGATTCAAATCGAAGGCTAAAACCGACGATGGATCAAAATACCAAAAGACGCTTGCATCAACTGCTCAAGAAGATTTAATGGGCAAGACAGAATGCGGCCCGTGTTCAATGTGTGATTAATTACATAACATCTGGTAGACCGTTCACGGAAAGGGTTCGAAAGTTCGCCCAAGAACTGAGGATCTGCAATCACACACTGAACAAGTCAAAACTGCTGACAATCAAGCAGCATATTGTTGACAAAATACGGTTATTATCTGACGCAAGGATGAGAATACATAAGAGGAACAGATGAATCAGGGAGAATCAACTGTTTCTCGCTGACAGTTTCTTCCAATTTCAACGAGGTACAGACTGTTTGGAGAGAGGTATACAAGATCCTGGAATAACTAAAGTTGAAAGAAGATACTGACAATATCATCCGCTTCAAGGAGTTATGCGACAACCTCATAACATCTGAGGAGGAATGTCCATCAATCACTGCCGAAGAAGTGAAAAAAGCACTTAGAGACACGAAGAGTTTTCCCGCTACCAGATTGTATCAAGAACTTCTGGTGGAAGAAGTTTACTTCTACACACAAAAATGTGTCCCGCATATTCACCTAGTATTTAATGTGCCCATTCCACAGTGGCTGGTGTCAGGAAGCACTATACTCCTACCGAAAAAAGGCAACTTGTCCAACCCAGAGAATTACAGGCCAATAACTTGTTTGAACACACTGTATAATATCTTTACAGCCTGGATTGGATACCGGAAAGCTTTTGATTCAGCCTCTCACAGACTTAACATCTGTCTGTTGGAAAGCTTGAAGCTGCATCCACACATAGTGAGATGCATAGAGAGATTGATGACCCTTTGGAAAAGTAGATTTACTATCTCATCTGGAAATTATCGTGTGACAACGAACAACGTCACCTTCCAGAAGGGCGTCTTTGAGGGCGATACCATGAGCCCTTTGCTTTTATGCATCACACTTCTGCCTCTATCTCTCGCACTACGAAATTCTTCTAGATACCTCTATGGCGACACTAATCAGCGCGAGCATAAGCTCACTCATGTATTTTATATGGATGACCTGAAGATCTATGCCTCTGGTAAAAGCAAACTTCAAACTGCTATAAATATCATCAAGACGTACACAGGAGAGATTGGGAGAGACATTGGATTGGCCTCAAAGCCGCATTCAGGACGTAACATCAGGAAGGAGTCTCTCAGAAGCAGATACAAGCATCTTCTTCGACAGATTTGGTATTCCAATCTGTCAATGGACGAATAAAGAGCTTACGGCCCTTGATATTACCACACGTAAGATCAGGCATATGCATAAAAGCTTGCATATCAATTCGTCAGTTCCGCGATTATACATCTAATACCGTTAAGGCGGACGCGGACTTCTGAATCTCCAGTTTCTTCATACCCGAATTGTTTTAAGTACAGCTGACATCGCTGCGAATGGCAGAAATCCTCTCCTAAAGATGGTCAGGATCCGCAAGATGATTGACAAAGAAGCGTTCCTTTACAAAGCCGCGGACCAAGCGGCCGTGACCCTTGGCCTGAATTTTAACATCAGAAGTGAGAAAAGTTCATTACTCCATCTAGATGCTTCACTTCTAAAAGCCGAAGTAAAGAAAGCAGAGGTAAAAAAATGTCACCAACAACTACTCGAGAAGAAAATGCACGGAAACTTTGGCAGAAATGTAGAAAAACAGTCCTTGTCGAAGGAGCAAACTTGTACTTTCCTCAGATCATCAGGGCTTAATTCAGATACAGAGGGTTTTATTTTCGCATGCCAGGACGGTGTCATTTCCACCTTAGTACACCGTGACCGCATTTTATATCTAGAAGTTCCCAGCGATAGGTGCAGAGCCTGTCATGCACACGCTGAGTACCTACAACACATACTATCGGGATGTCCCACCCACGTGGGAACGACGTCAATTGTCCAAAACGAGAAGTGCCGAATTTTCTGGAACTACGATTTTCGGACAACAGACTCCGTTGCACACTCGAGGCCTGACAGCGTTCTCGAAGACATCGAGAAACGAACTATATATACATACATATATACAACATCACTGCCAAGGATGTTGTAAAGGGAGAAGAGCTATCAAGACCTTGAAAGGGAGCTGCAATGACTGTACCCAAAATATTCGGTACAAGTAATTGTCCTTGTGAAAATGCCAAGGCACTTGCGAGATGGATGACCAAAGCTGTCATACTTGGGTCGCTTCGTGTCCTCAAGACACACGAGGGTTTCGCCGGTCTGTCGTCGTAATTTCATTTTGCCACTCATCTGACGGTCGTGAGACGTGGCCATTAGTGCGATTTACCGCGATTATACTGGGAGCCGGTGGGACCCTACAGTGTATCGTCCTTCCACCGGTGTCAAGATCGAGCCTCTACTTAGAATAGAAGCGAGTACGGAGTCTCAAGCGATTACCCACGCCCGAGTCCGAATGGGGATCAGTATTTCTCAATCCCCAGTTGAAATTGCTTTCGGAATTTTCCAGTGCCTCCTCCTCATCGTCGACATGCTCTATTTCGGAGTCCGAATCGTGAATCTCCAATAGCATTCTGTCGAGTTCAGCGAATTCCTCCGGACTACTCGGTTCGTCTTCTGGGTCCTCGACATACCTTTGAAGGTGGGAGGTGTGATACCGTCTCGATGATTCCTATCATAGTATCTCGCTTGTCTCAAGAACGCCTGATCTTGGAACTTGGTCATCAGTTCCCTCAAGTGCTCTAGTCTCGCCATCCGAGTTGTCCAGACTTGAAGGTCAGGTGGTGGCAACTCGGCCCCCCTCCCTTAAACTGCGAATAGTTTTTCGCGGACGGGGCTCCCGACCCAAATTTAGAAACGCTGGAGTCACTCGGTTGGTACTATGAAGTGCCGTGTTGTAGGAAAATCAGAACTCATTGAGGTGGAGGTCCCAATTTCTATGATCTTGGTCAATTAACGATCTGATCATAGTTTTGAGAACTCTATTCGTTCTCTCCACAGGATTAGCCTGAGGATGATAAAGTGGTGTGAACGAGTGGTGGATACCAAAATCCACAGCAAGGTCGTTCACCGCGTTATTATTAAATTCGGTGTCACTGTCCGAGTGGAGCACCTTAGGTGTACCCCACCTTGTCACAATTAATTCAAGGAAAGCTTTATTGATGCTTTCCGCATTGACCTTTTTCAACGGCGCCAACTCGATCCATTTTGAGAATAAGTCCTGGAATACTATTAGTTATTCATATCGCTGTTTACTAAGAGGGAAAGGACGCATGACATCAGTTGCCACGACTGTCCATGGCTCCTGGACTATTCTTTGTGTCATAAGCCCTCGTGATTGGGCTTGCTCAGGTTTATTGAGCTGGCATGCTTCGCAATTTCTAACGAAAGCCGTCATGTCTTTAAACATGCCAGGCCAATAATAGCGAATTGCGGCACGTTGGAAGGTCTTCTCCCTACCTAAATGACCGGCTTCAGGCGTGCAGTGCACTTCATGTATCAGTTCTGACTGGAGGTTCTTAGGAACCACCAGTTTCCAAGCATCATGATCCTCGATGATGTCTTCCAGCAGCGGATTATTCCGGTACTTCAGAAGCTTTCCGTTTACCACCTTCCAACCATGGTATTTCCAGGGTGACTTCAACACAGCCTCACGCCGCCTGGCATACCACTCGTCCTCGACAGGCATCATGGCCGCAATATGTTCGATTTCTCCATCCTCGAACATGCGAGATAGTGCATCCGGCATTTGATGCATCGATTCCTTTCGATGGAAAATTTCGAAGCTATATTCTAGGAGATCCAACGCCCAGCGCGCCAATCTCCCTGTCGGGTTTTTGAGATTGTATAGCCATCGGAGGCTACTGTGATCCGTCACTACTGAAAAGTGGTACCCTTAGAGATAGTACCGAAACTTTCTGATGGCCCATACTACGGCCAGGCACTCTTTCTCGGTTGTCGAGTAGTTCCGCTCCGCCTTGGACATCACTCGACTAGCGTATGCGATCACACGCTCGTGCTTGTCTTGAATTTGGGTGATTACAACCCCTAAACCAAAATCACTTAATCACAGATTCTAGCGTAGTCCTTGATGAATCCCCTATACCATGAGGTAGCCCCTATGAAATGTCTGACTTGTTTAACGTTTCTGGGTTGAGGATATTCAAGTATGGGGCGGACCTAATCATCATCTACTAACAACCCATCTTTGTTCACCTTGAATCCCAGAAACCTTACTTCCGTTTGACAGAATTTACACTTGTCTGGGCTGAGCGTAACTTATCGGGTTTCGGTTTTTTTATACCCTTCAAAGACTGGTCTAACCTCACTTTCTCCGCTTCATCTAGCAATTCAATGCCTTTACAAGTGTCGATCTCATTCTCGCCAGCCGGACCAAACGCAAATTTTATAATTGGCTCGTCAGCCAGCCACAACTGCTTTTCACGCAAATCCAGAACGAAACCGAACTTTTCGGCAAAATCCATGCCGAGTACGCAAGTATCAGTTAGGCCAGGTACGATCTTAAAGTTAATTGAATGGGTGGTTCCTGAAAAGGTGGCCGGCAGGCATGCCTCGCCAATAACAGCTTCAATGGTACCGTTAGCCATCATGACAGCGCCTGCCTTCGAGTAATCGATCTTATAACCACCGGAACCGAGTATCTGAAAACCCACTGAGTTGGCACCAATCCCTGATAGACGATCAGGTGTAGATTCAGAAGCGTTGTTATTGATCTGTCCCTTCGTCCCCTGAGCATCTGAGAGTTTGGTAAGTCCAGCACTCAGAGATGGGTATGATTTAGAACGAGAGAGCGATTTTGAAAGACGAGTGGGAACATGTATTCCCGAATTAAATTGATCGACTGAGGGTGGGGAGTTCTCCCTCCCCGCTTCAAGAGTTGAAGCTAAGTGATTGAAAGTCAATTCAGGCTGAGTTTCAGAAGAAAGTTTCTGAGTCAATTCAGGTTTAGTTTCAGAGGATGAGTTCTGAGTCAATTTAGGTTTAGTTTCAGAATATGAGTTCTGAATGTATTCAGGTTTAGTTTCAGAAGATGAGTTCTGAAGGTATTCAAGTTTAGTTTAAGAGGATGAGTTCTGAGTCAATTGAGGTTTAGTAGTCGAATTTGAAGGGGTTGAGTCAGGTATTTCACGAATAGCAGAAATTAGGGCCTGCCTTGGAATAAGAGGAGTGGCGTCGACCCTTAGACGGCCCTCCTTTAATGGTTTCCCTGACAATGGGCAGAATTGCAAGTCTGCCTAACTTGGTCGTGCTTGCCACAATTATGGCAAAACTTGGCCCATCGAGTTTCACAGGTTCTCCAACCGTGATCAGATCCACTACAATTGAAACAGGGTGGTTCGGCTTTTGATTGGACCCTCTTTCTCAGAGATGGACTCCGTCTTGTGAAGTCAGGCTTGGTTGAGGCCTGCGCCAAGCCCTTCTCACTATGAGTTTCGCCAGGAAAATCTCCTCTTCTTAGTCCCTGGTGACAGCAGACCTCCACTGCCGGCACCCTCGTTTCATGTGACAGTTGTTGTTGTTGTGGGGTGGTTGATCCACCCTTGTCACTCGAGTTGGAACATGAAATAAATACAATAATACGAACCAAAATTTAGAACAACTAATGGAATTTTTATTATAAATGGAATCCCGTGGTCTGGCCAGTAGATTGAATTCGGTCTGATGACCTAACCTCCTGATTTTTGACGGGTAATGAGTCTCTTATTTCTAGTGGGTTTGTGATTCGTGATTCTAAACCCATCTCCCTAGTGAAATTTTACCCTTAAATTTGCTAATTTTACTGTATTTGTGTGGGGTACGAATTACCCCGTCACAATATATATATATATATATAAATTTTTTGTTTCGTATCTAGAGTAAGGCCGGGAATGGGCAGATTAGAGCATACGAACTTCCATCTAATGCTACACTGTTGAAGGCTGTTAACCTTCTCAGTATAAAACACCAACCAACTAGGACACTCTCGGCTCCAGTTCTGTCCTCACACGCCCCCTCCGTTGACCGAAGTTTGTTAAGACTGACGTTGTAACTAAACTCTCCACCCTACGACGACTAACTACTTAATTTGCAAATAATTTCGACTCGCAAAATAAATTTATCACATGAATGTGGTAGTTGGGCGTACACTTTAAACAATAAATAATAAAGAAAATAAAATAGCTTTGGAATGACCTTGAGGTACAAAAATTACGAGAAAGCATGCGCGTAAAGAAACTAGGTATTTTATGTGTATCTGAAAGAAAGAAAAAGGGAATCGACATTAGAAACATAGAAAATGGGATGTTAAAATGCGGATTTGAAATATGGTCAGGAGTAGATATTGAATCACATGTCAGCCAAGGTTCAATTAGAAATGGTTTAATAAAGAATGAGAGAGCAAGGCAGCATATCAGGGATAATAGATGGGTATCTCCTAGATTGTTGTGCGTTAGAACGAAAGTAGGAATCAGAAGATTATTTATTATAGCGTGCTATGCCCTAGTTGATAGTGACAATAGTGAAGTAAAAGACGCCTTCTGGAACACTTTATATGATACTATAGGTACTTGCGATCATGGTGAAAGTGTCATTCTACTAGGAGATATGAACGGATGGGTCGGCGTCCAACGTCAGGGTACAGAAAGGGTGCCCGGTAATTTTGGGAATCTAAAAACAAATGATAACGGAAAAATATTAGTTAACTTATGCTTAGTAAAGGGCTTATTTATTATAAATACTTTGTTTAGGCATAAAATAATCCATATGTACACCTGGTGTAGAAGAGATAACCACAGTATGATCGACTTCGTCGTTGCGGATTAAAGCCGACGAGAACCGAAAGTGCGAATAGATTTTCAAAATGGGATAAACGAACGTATAGATGAGACAACTTAGAAGGGGCTAATAAACAATAAAGACATAGAGGGCGCATCGACTATGATCCGGGATTTCATTGTTAAGATTGCGACTGAAGTGTGTGGTAATGCGGTTGTAGGAAGAATGTCTGGTGATGCGTGGTGGAATGATGAAATCCAAGCAGCTGCCCTAGAAAAGAGAAAAGTGTATGGCAGAAAGTTGAACATCACAGGCATTAACGATAAGGAGCGAAATGGTCTTGAAAATGATTACGGATACAAAAAGAGGAAAGTAAAACTAATAGTCAAGAAAAGTACAGATAAAATCAGAACAGAAGAAGAGAAGGAAATGCAAATTGATTTTAAAGGAAGCAAGAAATAGCAAGGGTGAAATGGTATATGATACCGACGGGATACTAGTCGCTTTGAGAGACGTTAGGAAACCCAATTGAGAAAGTCTGTACCCCTAAAGTTAGGGATAGAATTAAAAACTTAAAAAATGGTAAGGTTGCTGGTGTAGACAGTATTAAGGCCATGTAACGAGTTTATTAAAATTCAGAACCAGAGCCGCCTTTCTTAGCGCTTCTTATTTATTATCCCAAATTTTCAACTCGATATCGCGTTTCGTGTGGACGTAAGTTGATTTTGAAAAAAAAGTGTCGGTAAGGTAGGAATCCGGTCACGTAACCCACTCGTCACATGGCCTTAACGCTTAAATGCTTAAATACGGTGGCGACTACATACCTCATAGGCTCTGCGAATTGATAAAGTTATCTATGGCGATAGAAGAAGTTCCAGATGACTGGAAAAAAGCGATTATCGTAACAATATGCAAAGGAAAGGAATGTAAAAGCAACTGCAATAATCATAGAGGTATCAGCTTATTAAATACCGCAAGTAAAATACATTCATAAATACTTATTCGTAGGTTAATGAAAATAACAAAAGAAAATGTGTGGGAAGTCCAAAGTGTACGGTAAATGGATGACTTCTACAAGCAATAAAAACAATATATATTGGTAGCAAAGCGAGTGTAAGGGTCGAAGGGAAACTAAGTGACTGGTTGGATATTATGCAAGGCGTTGGTCAAGGATGCGTTATGTCTACATGGCTATTTATTATATTCATGGACAAGTGTCTAGGAATGGCCCTCTTCGATGAAGAAGGTGTGGATATCGAGACAGCGAGGTACGTGTGTTAACGTTCGCAGATGATAAGGTTGTTGTGGTAGAGTCAATCGAAAACTTGCAAAGAATTTTGAATAAACTAAATACAAGCATGAGGAACATCGGCCTGAAAATTAACGCAAATAAAACAAAAATTATGGTGTTCGGAGGAAAGGGTGAGAAAACAATGTGCAACATTGTCCTAAATTATGAGAGAATAGAACAAGTTAATAAGTATGTATATCTTGGTAGCCTATTCACTAATGACGGAAAGATAGATGGGAAGTTAGGTAGACGTATAAACGAGGGTAAGAAGGTTATCGGTAGAACACGGTTCATTATCAGAAGTAAAAATATATCAAATAGAGCTAAAAGGGCAATACATAATTCTATATTTATACCGACAGTCCTGTACGGTAGCGAGACCTGGACCTATCAAGAAAATAATAAAAGTAAAATTAACGCGATTAACGCGAGATTCCTGCGCATTATATGTGGAAAAACACTGATCGACAAAGTAAGTAATGAGATAATCCTCAAAGAATGTGGTGTAGAGAAGATACTAGTTGAGATATGTAAAAAAATTGTTTAAAATGGTTTGGGAATGTTGAGAAAATGAAAGATGAACGACTAACGAAACAAGTCTATCAAGGTAAAGTAAATGGCAGTGTGCCCAGAGGCAGACTGCGGAA
>CAKNYM010047008.1:38059-52679 GCA_932195095.1 Andricus curvator | reverse complement strand
GGTGTCGACTGTCTGTAAGGCTGAGCGAGTTGATGAACATATTTGACCAGATTAACTTATAAAATATAAATTTTCAACCAAAACTGGTATAATTTTTGGTTGAAAATTTATACTTTATAATTTGAAAATTCAACTATTTTCTAGAAACATCGTCTTTTTGGGTTGAAAATTCATCTCCTTGGTAAAAATCTTGAAATCTTAGAAACTTAAAGTGTTTCATATTGTATGCAATATGTTCTTTACATTAAATTTGTTTAGAAAGACCGTCAACGAGGGGGGGGGGGGGGGAAAAAAGGGCAGAAAATTGGTAACGTATACGTTACCAATTAGAGCTGTAATTAGGAAATTGAAGAAGGGTAAGGTTGCTATTGTGGATGATAATATTGCTGAAATTCTGAAGAGCGGTGTCGATTGTTTGTAAGGCTGAGCGAGTTGATGAACATATTTGACCAGATTAAAAAACGAAGACTATTTACTAATTAGTCGATATTATATTCAAAAGCTTTGAAGATGACAGGCTGATTCAAAGCTATGAAAGCATAAAGCGGCAAAAATAATTACTCAATGGAGTGACAGTTTGTCGATAAACCAAACTGCTTTTTACGTAGAAAAGCAGTTGAAAATCGATAGCTGCATTGCATGATGAATATTAAGATATTTTTATACCGCACAGAGCCATCGATCTGGAAGAGTTAATCCACTTTTCTCATTTCCCTAATGTTCGTAAATATTGTTAAGTCTGTTAAGGAAAGTTAGATTCTCTAAAAAAGTGAGGATTTTTTATCTCGTGTGTTTTTCATATTTTTCTGGGTCAACAAATTTAAATGGGTTCAGTTATTCTGTAAAAAGCAGCAGTTAATGCAAGCGGAAAATATGCGATTATGTATCTGGGTTTTTATTTTCTCATATTAAAAATATAAACAATTTGAATATCTATTATTGACGAAATTTTTTAATTTTATGTTCTAAAATATTATCAAACAATAAATGAAAAAAATATATATATTGAAAATGTTCCAAATCGATTTTAAATAAGGCACAATTTTGAAAAAGTACAATATTTCGAATTTAAAATTGAATTTTTTTTATCAGAATCACTCAAAATTGTGAAGTTTCAGACTAAAACTTAAAAATTGAACTATTCTATCAGAAATAAATTCAAATTGTAATATTTGTAATTAAAAGCTTTCAAAATTGAATAATTTTTAATTGAAAACTGTTGAATTTAAATAATTTTTTTAATCAAATTTTTCTAGGATCGAAAACTAAATTAATTGTCATTTTCGCCATTCAAAATGCCAAATTTTTAAATTATAAACCTTTAAAATTAAATTATTCTTTAAAAACGTTTAAAATATAAAGCAATTAGATACTAGATAAAATTCAATTTAAGAATCCTCGAAGTTTTTAACATTTGAAGTAAAATATATTTTATTTTTAACAAAATAGTTAAATTTTTGAGTAATTAACTGAATTTTGAACCCAAAAGATTAATTCTCTACCAAAAAGACGAGTTTCTATACAAAGACATAAATTTTCAACCGAATAGTTAAATTTTCAACTAAAAAGTGTAATTTTCCATGGAAAATATATTATTCAAATTAGCAGTTGAAAAATTTAATTTTAAACAAATAAGGCGATATTTCACGAAAATAGGAAAATAAATTTTTGAAAATAAAATTAATGTGGGTATAAGATTAAATTCAATTTAAAATGTTCAAAATTACCAACGTTCGAAGTGAAAAATATTGCATTTTCAACAAAATAGTTGTATTTTTAACAAAATAAGTGAATTTCCCACCGAGAAGATTTATTTTTTCAGCAAAAAGGACGAATTTTTAACAAAAGATTACGTTTTCAAATAAATTAATTTTTAACAAAATAGTTTAACTTTCTACCAAGTAATTACATTTTCAACTAAAAAAGATTAATTTTTAGTGGAAAATGTAATATTTGATATTTAAAGCAAAAATATTTTTATTTTTAAATCGTAGACGAATTTTCAACAAAATAGTTAAATCCTCAGATCAAACAGTTAAATTTTAAACCAAAATTATAAAATTAAACCAAACAAAAAAATTTAAGTTTTTAAAATAAAATAATGTGAAATTGAAAGTCTTTAAAATTAAATCATTTTTTATCAGAAGCTCTCAAAATTGTAAAATTTCACGCTCAAGCTTTCGGAATAATTTGAATTTGAATTGAAGAATCTCGAAATTGAATGATTTCAGATTAAAATTTGGAAAATAGAGCAATTTAAAAATGTTACAAAATAAATATTATTAGATTAGAATTTAGAAAATTAGTTCAAAATTGCATAATTCAAAATTTTTATCTTTTGAAATTAAATAATTTCCAGTTTCAAGCGATTAAAATTTGAAAATTTAAAATCAAAAACTAAATTTTATCTTTTGAATCCAAAGCTTCTAAAATTTTAAAAATTTTAATTTCTATCAAGTATAAACATTATAATTGAACATTAAGATTGATTAGAGAAACTTTTTTTAGATCAAAAAATAAATTCACCGCTATTTTTACCGTTAAAAATGGAAAAATATTCAATTATAAACCTTTAAAATTGAATTATTCTAAGAAACGTTCCAAATAAAAAGCAAATATCCATAAGAAAAATTAATCGTTTGAAAAGTAACAATTTTTAATTATATTTTTCAAAGGTCCACTATTTCAATTTTGATTGCAAAATTCAGAACTCTAAAATTGTAACAATTCAAAATTACAAAATTATTTAATTACTGAAGCATCAATTTTTAATTTAAAATCGTTTAATATTTAACACTTTATTTATAATTATTATTCATTTGGAAATTTTCTAATCAAATATTTTTCAATTTCAAATTATTGATTTTTCAAAATCTTCAACTAAAAATTGGACAATTTTAAAATTTTAAATTCAAAATTCAAAATTAAACAAAACAACAGTTTTTTATCTAAAATTAAAATCTTTTGTGGTAAAAGTATCAGCTATTACTTTTTTTTTTTGGTTGAAGATTCATCCCTTTCATTGAAAATGTAACTATTTTATTTTTAGAAAATTAATCTTCTTCGTTAAAAAAGCATCTTTTGGTTTTAACACCTTTGTTAAAAATTCATTTTTTTTTTCTAAAGTTTCATAATTTTTTTGAAAATTCATCTCTTTGTTTAAAAATGTAAGTGTTTGTTTGATAATTCGTTTTTTTTTATTAAGACTTAATTTTTTAAACGGAAAATCTAAACACTTCATGTTTTGTTTAAACATAATATTTTTAATTAAAAATTGAACTTTCCTAGTGGAAAATTCAACAATTTGACTAAAAATTCATGTATTTTGTTGAAAATTTGTCTCTTTTAGTAGAAATTAAATCTTTTATACTCTTTGGTTAAAAATTCAATAGTTCGGTTAAAAATAAATCTATTGAAATTAATAAATCTGTTGAAAATTCTTATTTTTTGGTTGAAAAATCAACAATTTGGTAGCAAATTAAAGTATTTGGTTGAATATTTAACTATTTTATTGAAAATGTAACTATTTTGTTAAAAATTAATTTTTTTATGAACATTCATCTCTCTCGTTGAAAATTCAACTATTCCATTTTTAGAAAATTAATCTTCTCTGTTGAAAAATCATCTTTTGTCTTGAACTCTTTGGTTTAAAATTCACTTTTTTGTTGTGAAAGTTTCATCTTTTTTTTTTTAAATTCATCCCTCTGGTTAAAAATGTAGGTGTTTTGTTGAAAATTCTTTTTTTTTGTCGTTAGGAATTAATTTTTTGAAAAATGTAACTATTCCATTTTTTGTTCGAACATGATATTTTCATTTAAAAATTGATCTTTTCTAGTTGAAAATTCTACAATTTGACTGAAAATTAATTTATTTTGTTGAGAATTCTTCTTTTGTGGTAGAAATGCAATCTGTTATCATTTTTGTTGAAAAATTCAATTCTTCGGTTGAAAATTATTTAGTTGTGGTTGAGGATTTAACCATTTTGTTGAAATTTTTTTCCTTTAATTTGCTTAATTTGGTTTTTATTTAAAATAGTAATCTTTTTTGGTTGTGGTATCAAATATTACATTTTTCGTTTAGAATTAATTTTTTTTTGGTCAAAAATTTAACTACTTGGTTGAAAAATGAACTACTTTAAAAAAAATGCATTTTCTTATGAATAATCATCTCTTTCGTTGAAAATTTAACTATTCCATTGTTGGAAAATTAATCTTCTTCGTTAAAAAATCATCCTTTGGGTTGAATTCGTTCGTTAAAAATTTTGTTAAAGTTTTATCATTTTTTTTTTTTTTTTTGAAAATTCATCTCTTTGGTTGAAAACGTAAGTTTTTTGTTGAAAATTCATTTTTTTTGTTATTAAGAATATAATATCTTTTCTAGATGAAAATTCAACAATTTGACGGAGAATTAATTTTTTTTTTTTTTGAAAATTCGTCTTTTTTGGTAGAAATTTAATCTTTTAATCTTTTTGGTTGAAAATTCGTATTTTTTGGTTGTGAATTCAACTATTTGTTGGGAAAAAAACTTTATTTAAACATTTTTTTTATGAATATTCATCTCTTTCGTTGAAAATTCAACTATCCTATTGTTGGAAAATTAATCTTCTTCGTTAAAAAATCATCATTTGGGTTGAATTCATTCGTTACAAATTTTGTTGTTAAAGTTTTATTTTATTTATTTTTTTTTTTTAAATTCATCTCTTTGGTTGAAAACGTTAGTTTTTTGTTGAAAATTCGTTTTTTTTTTGTTATTAAGAATATCTGTTCTAGATGAAAATTCAGCAATTTGACTGAGAAATAATGTTTTTTGTTGAAAATTCGTCTTTTTTTATAGAAATTTAATCTTTTAATCTTTTTGGTTGAAAATTCGTATTTTTTGGTTGTGAATTCAACTATTTGTTGGGGAAAAAACTTTATTTCTAAACATTTTTTCATGAATATTCATCTCTTTCATTGAAAATTTAACTATTCTATTGTTGTAAAATTAATCTTCTTCGTTGAAAAATCATCCTTTGGGTTGAATTCGTTCGTTAAAAATTTTGTTGTTAAAGTTTTATTATTATTATTTTTCTTTTAAATTCATTTCTTTCTTTGAAAACGTAAGTTTTTTGTTGAAAATTCTTTTTTTTTTGTTATTAAGAATATAATATTTTTTCTAGATGAAGATTCAACAATTTGATTGAGAATTAATGTTTTTTGTTGAAAATTCGTCTTTTTTGGTAGAAATTTAATCTTTTGATCTTTTTGGTTGTAAATTCAACTATTTGTTGGAAAAGAAACTTTATTTTTTAAAATTTAAATTTGAATTTAGAAAAAAAAATTTTTTTTTCATATTATTTATTTTTTATTTTGTTAAATAAATATATTGTTGGGTTTGAAAATTATTTTTTCTTATTAAAAATTCATCTATATGTTTGAGAATTGAACTAATTTGTTTAAAAAAATAATTTTGGTACAAAATTCATCATGTATGATAGAAAAGTCATCTTTCTGGGTTGAAAATGAACTTTTTTGTTGAAGATTCAACTTTTTGGGATAAAAATTAATGTTTTTTGTTGAAAATTCGTCTTTTTCTGTAAAAATTTAATCTTTTGATCTTTTTAGTTGTAAATTCAACTATTTGTTGGAAAAGAAACTTTATTTTTAAAAATTTTAATTTAGAAAAAAAATTTTTTTTCATATTATTTATTTTTTTCAATAAATATACTATTGGGTTTAAAAATTATTTTTTTTTTAAATTGAAAATTCATCTATATTTTTGAGAATTGCACTAATTTGTTTAAAAAAATAATTTTGGTACAAAATTCATCATTTATGATAGAAAATCCATCTTTCTTGGTTGAAAATGAATTTTTTTTGTTGAAGATTCAACTTTTTGGGATAAAAATTCAACCGTATTCTAAAAAATTAGTCTCTTGGGTTTGAAAATGCAACTGTTTTTGGTTGAATTTTAATTTTTTTCCCAAAGTTTCGTCCATTTGGTTGAAATTTGTAGGTTGAAAATTCAACTATTTTGATAAAGTCATATTTTTTGGATGAAAATTCCACTGGTTTTTTTAAATTTCGAAATTTTAGATTGAAAATTCGTCTTTTGTGGGAGGAAAGTCTTCTTTGTTGGTTAAAAATTCAACTTTTCGGTTAAAAAGTAATCTGTTTTGTTCGAGGATTCAACTATTTTGTTGAAGAGTTATATTTTTTGATTGAAAAATCAAATACTTGGTTTAAAGTTAAACTTCTTTTTTAAAAATTGCTACAATTCATGCATCATTTTAATTGAAAATTAGACTATTTTTTGAAAATTCATTTCTTTGGTTGAAAATGTAATTTTTTGTTTAAAAATTCGTTTTTTTGTTATTAAGAATATAATATCTTTTCTAGATGAAAATTCAACAATTTTACTGACAATTTATGTTTTTTGTTGAAAATTCATCTTTTTTTTTAGAAATTTAATCTTTTAACCTTTTTGGTTGAAAACTCGTATTTTTTGTTCCAAAAATTAAACTATTTGGTTGAAAATGAACTTTTTTGTTGAAAATTCATATTTTTGGTTGTAAATTCGAATATTTGTTGAAAAATTCGTTTTTCATATAGTTTTAATTCAACAGGTTGAAAATTAGTTTGTTTTTGAATTAATTTTTTTATTTGAAAATTTCTACTATTTCATTTTTGGTTCAAAAAAATATTTTTTTGTTGTAGAAAACCCAACTATTGGGTTTGAAAATTATTTTTCTTGATTGAAAATTCATCTACATGTTTGAGAATTGAACTAATTTGTTAAAATAAATTTATTTATCTTTTTATCTTTTTGGTTGAAAATTCGTATTTTTTGGTTGGAAAATTAAACTATTTGGTTGAAAATGAACTTTTTTGTTGAAAATTCATATTTTTGGTTGCAAATTCAACTATTTGTTGAAAAATTCGTTTTTCATATAGTTTCAATTCAACAGGTTGAAAATTAGTTTGTTTTTAAATTAATTTTTTTAATTTAAAATTATTACTATTTCATTTTTGGTTCAAAAAAATATATTTTTTTTTTGTATAAAACGAAACTATTTGGTTTGAAAATTATTTTTCTTCATTGAAAATTCATCTACATGTTTGAGAATTAAATCAATTTGTTAAAAAAAAAAAATTTGTTGTGCAAAATTCATCATTTATGATAGAAAAGTCATCTTTCTGGGTTGAAAATGAACTTTTTTTTTGAAGATTCGACTTTTTGGGATGAAAATTTAACTGTTTTTTAAAAAAATCAGTCTTTTGGGCTTGAAAATTCAACTGTGTTTGGTTGCATTTTTTGATAACGTCATATTTTTTTGATGAAAATTCAACTGGTTTGTTAAAATTTCGTCCTTCTAGATTAAAATATCATCTTTTATGGAAAAAAGTGTTTTTTGGTTCAAAATTTATCTTTTTCTGGTTGAAAATTTATCTTTTTTGGTTAAAAATTCAAAAGTTCGGTTATAAATTATTCTCTTTAACTTCTTTTTAAAAAATTGCTACATTTTAATATTGAAAATACTATTCTAAAGTACCAATAATAATTTCTTTAAATTTTTATTTCAAAATACTATTAATAATGAAATACTATTTTAGTTGAAAATTAAACTGTTTTGTAGAAAATTCGCCTGTCTGCTTAAAAATGCAACAATTCAGTAAAAAATTAAACTGTTTGGTTGAAAATGTGTCTTTTTCGTTTAATTCAACATTTTGATAATGAGTTTTGTTTTAAAATTAATTTTTTAAACTGAGAATTCAAAAAATTTCATTTTTGTTTAAGAAAAATCTATTTTTATTTGAAAATTCAACTATTTTGTTTAAAGTCAATCTATCTTAATTGAAACTTTATCTATTTGATTAAGGATTCACTTATTTTGTTAAAAATTAATTATTTAATTTTCTTAAATTAACTTGAAAATCATTGATAAAGTATTTACAAAATAATTGAATTTGAAGATTATTATTATTAATATAAAAAATTATATTGAAGAATTAAAATTATTTTTAATAACACTTAATTGAATAATTTCACAGTCTTTTGCTTATTTGAAGTTCAATCAAAGTCGGTGAATCGCAATAGGTTGGCGTTTTCAATTGGAAAGATGATCGAGTGGACGTTAATTAAAAACAGAAACTGAAATGAAACCTCGCTTCCACTTCGTTACCTAAAAAAAAAATTAAAAAAAATTCAGAATTTCAGTTCCGGACTCACAAGAAAAATGAATAAACCTATCGAATTTACATTTTTAAAATACGCATATTGCACGTAGAAAGAGAACAATTATTTTCTAAATATTTTACTACCAAACAATTTTTCGAGCATTTTTCACATTTTAATTGCTTTTATTCATTTTAAAATCTCTCAAAATATGGATTTTTTTTATATATTTTTACTATCGTCTATATACCATTTCGTTCGGGTTCAATTATAATTTACAAATTCAGTTTCTAAGCGAGTTTTCAAATTAATGAACTTTTTAAAATGGAATTCGTTATATTGTGTAATTAAAAATTTATTTAGAACTTCTGTATGTTACTTTAAAAATTGAAATCTGTACAACAAAATGACTGAATTAATTAAAATAAATAATAATTTAAAAAAAAGCTATGATAAACCAATTTTTTTCGAGAATACTAGTATACTTTATATTAATAATTATCCACTAGCATTTATTAGCAATTAAAAATTTTTATTTTATTTTTAATTACAGGGTGACATTTATAATAAAAATAAATAATAATTTTACGAAAACTATGATAAAAAAATTTCTTTCCAGGAGACTTGTAAATACTTTATATCAATACTTATCCTCTAGAATTTGTAAGCAGTTTTTTTAATTTTCTTTCGAATTTATAATTACAGGTCATTCAAAAAATTACGTATAGTATTTTTCTGAAATTTTTAACGAGTAGAAAATTCAACAATTTGGTTAAAAATAAACTTTTTTGTTGAAAATCGATATTTCCTGTCTGCAAATTCAATTTTTTTTTGGTTGAAAAATCGTCCATTTGTTTTGAAAGTTCTACATTTTGGATGCAATTTTTTCATCTAATGCCCGAAAAAAATTTAAAGTTAAAAATATAACATTTTTTCTGATAAACCTTTCTTTTTAATTAATTTTTTTGACTGAAAATTCGGGTGTCCCAATTTTGGTTGAAAATTGATTGTATTTCGTGATTGTATTTTTTTTTTAGAAATTTAATTTTTTTGGTTAAAGACGTAACTGTTTGGTTGTGAATTCGTCTTTTTTTATTCTTGAAAATTCAAATATTTTGTTGTAAATTCGTCTTTTTTTGGATGAATTTAACTGTTTTTGATTTAAAAATAAAATTAGGGTTGAAAATTCAATTATTTTGATGAAAATTCGTCTTCTTGGCGTGAAAAAGTTTTTTTTTGGGTTGAAGATTCATAATTTTATTTGGAAATTCATTTCTTCAACTGAAAATGTAACAATTCCATTCTTGGTTGAAAAATTATTTTTTTTATCCAGAAATTCAAATATTTGGCTATAAATTCATGTACTTTTTTTAAATTTTTTGTTTTGTTAGAAAATTTATCTTCTTAGTTAAAAATTCATTTTTCTGGTTGAAAATTCAACTATTTGGTTGAAAATTTAATTATCTTATTGAAATTGTAACAAGCTTGTTAAATTTCATCGTTTGAAAATTTAACTGATTTTTGACATTTAAACTGTTTTAGTAAAAAATTATTTCTTCATTTGAAGATTCATTTCTTTGGTTAAAAATGTAAACGGTTTGTTGAAAATTCGTTTTTTAACAAAAATTAATTTTGTTGACTTACAATTTAACTATTCCATTTTTGGTTAAATATTTATCTGTATACCATTAAGCCATTTCCCTTTCGGGGTAGGCGTGACACTACCCGATTCGGGTAGAGTTTCTAGGTTGATAACTTGTAGTAAATAACTACAAGTGTGGGCTCACCACACCCACGATGTGCCAACAGCACTCAGTTTTCTCGAATGGTCACCCATCCAAGTGCTAACCGCGCCCAACGCTGCTTAACTTCAGTGATCTGACGAGAACTGGTTTTTTCAGCGTGGTATGGCTGTTGGCCATCTGTGTTAGTTAAAAATTCAACTCTTTTGATTAATTTTTTCAAACTGAAAATTTAAGTAGGGATTCCATTTTTGCTAGGAAAATAAGCTTTTTCGTTAAAAATGCAACAATTTGGTTGAAAATTTATCCATTTTATTGAAGAATCGTCTCTTTTGGTAAAATTTCATCTTTTTTGGTCAAAAATTCAATTTTTTGTAGAAAATTCGTCTTTTTGGCTTGAAAATTAAACCATTCAAATTCAATTTTTTTATTCATGGACTGAAAAATCTTTCTTGGTGGAAAATTCAACTATTTCATTTTTTTGGTAGAAGATTCATAATTTTAGTTGAAAATTAATTTGTTTGATTGAAATTTGAACTATTTTATTGAAATTTTTTTTTTTGCAATGCAAATAAATTTCTTTCACTAGAAATGTAAATATTTATTCAGTTGAAAATTAATGCATTTGAAATTTCATCTTTCTTGGTTAAAATGCATTTTTTAAAGAAAATTCGTCTTTTTGGCTACAAAATTCAAACATTTTGTTAAGAATTCATGTTTTGGATGAAAATTCATAATTTTAGTTGAGAATTTATTTCTTTGATTGAAAATTTAACTATTTTGTTGACATTTTTTTTGGTAAGGAAAATTAATTTTTTTAACTTAAAATGTAACTATTCCATTTTTGTTTGAAAACTGAGCTTTTTTACTTGAAAATTCAAATATTTTGTTGTAAATTCATATATTTTGTTGAAAATTGGACTTTTTGGTGGAAAATTAATTTTCTTGATTGAAAATTCATCTTTTTGATTAAAAAGTCAACAATTTGGTTAAAAATTTAATTATCTTTTCGAAAATTAAACAGTTTTATTAAAAAGTCATTATTTTTTGTTGAAAATTCAACTGCTTTTTAATTAATTTGTCCTTTTTGGTTTGAAAAATCAACATTTTGGTTTCAATTTTTTGCTTTATTGACTGAAAAATCTTAGTTGAAAATTCCACTATTTTGTTGAAAATTAGATTTTTGGTTAAAGATTGATTATTTTAGTTAAAAATTAATTTCTTTTGTTAAAATTGAACTATTTGGATAAAAATTCGTTTTTTTCTTAGCTGAAAATTAATTTTTTTATTTGAAAATTTAATTCGTTATTCCATTTTTAGTAAAAAAAAATTGTTTTTTTTTTTCCTTCAAAATTATACTATTTAATTTAATGACTGAAAAATCTTTCTCGGTGGAAAATTCAACTATTTGATTAGGAATTAATTTTTTGAAAATCTTTTTTGTTAATGGAAATGTAATCATTTTTGGTTGAAAATTGGGCTTTTTACTTGAAAATTCAATTATTTTATTGAAAATTTAACCATTTATTTCAAAATTCATTATTTTTAGTTGAAAATTTAACTGTTTTGTAGATATTTGTCCTTTTGGATTGAAAATTCCTCTTTTTGGATGCCATTTTTTTCTTTATTGCCCGAAAAATCTTTCAGTGTTAAAAAATCAACTCGTATCCTGAAAATCCTTTCTTTTTGTTCTTTTATAAAAATTTTTTAACTGAAAAATTCAATATTCCATTTTTGGTCTTTTCTTTCTTGATGATTCAACATTTTTTTTGCGAATTCGTCTATTTTTGGATAAGTTTAACTGTTTTTTATTTGAAATTTAAATATTTTTTGGTTGAAATATCAAGATTTTTCGTCAATGTTCTTCAAGATTGAAAATTCGTTTTTTTCGCTTGAACATTGAACCTTTTAAATGATTTTTTTATTTTGATTTATTAACTGAAAAATCTTTCTTGATGACAAATTTAACTGTTTGACCAAAAATTTAACTGTTTGATCAAAAAATCATTTTTTTTTTGGTTGAAGATTCATAATTTTAGTTAAAAGTTCATTTTTTGAGTTGGAAATTCAATATTTTGTCGAAAATTGATCTTTTTAACCTAGAAATTCAAATATTTGGTTGTAAATTCACGAATTTTGTTCAAAATTTGTCTTTTTGGTAGAAAATTCATCTTTTTGGCTTGAAAACTCAACATTTTGGTTTCAATTTTTTTTCTTTATTGACTGAAAAATCTTTCTTGGTGGAAAATTCCACTGTTTTGTTGAAAAGTTAACTTTTTTGTAGATAATTTGTCCTTTTGGCTTGAAAATTCCTCCTTTTGGATGCCATTTTTTCTTTATTGCCCGAAAAATCTTTTGGGTTTAAAAATTCAACTTTTCTGTTGAAAATCCTTTTTTTTTGTTGAAAATTAATTTTTCTAACTGAGAATTTCAATATAACTTTTTTTGTTGAAAATTGATCTTTTTTAATTGAAAGTTCAACTATTTGGTTCAAAATTCAGGCATTTTCTTGAAAAATCGTATTTTTTGGAACAAATTTAATCTTTTTTGGTTAAAGATGCAACCTCATCGCTTTTAAATTCCAATCTTTTTTGTTGAGGATTCAAATATTTAGTTCCAAATTCGTTTTTTTTTTTAACTTTTTGAATGAATTTTTTTTTTATTGATTGACTGAAAAATCTTTCCTGGTGAAAACTTCAACTATTTGATTGAAAATTCATTTTTGTTGTTAAAGATTTATAATTTGAGTTAAAAATTCATTTCTTTGGTTGCAAATTTAACTATTTTGTTGAAAATAAATCTTTTTTACTTGGAAAGTCAACTATTTGGTTGAAAATTTCATTATCTTATTGAAAAATTCACAATTTTAATAAAAAGTCATCCTTTTATGTTGGGAATTTAAATGTTTTGTAGATCATTTATTGTTTTGGCTTGCATCTGATCAATCTTTCTCCTGTAAAAAATCCTTTGTTTAATATTCGGCTTTTTTGGTTGAATTCAACAGTTCTGTTAAATTTTTTTTTTTTTTTTTGGTTAAAAATAATTGTTTTCAAATTTAAAATTCAACTGTTACATGTTTGAAAATTTAAAACATTTCAGGATCTGATTTTTTTCTTCTTATTTCATTTATTGAAGTTTATTAATTTTATTTTTATTTATTCAACACATATAACTATTTAGAACAATTAAGAATAGATAAAATAAGAAGCTTAGAGCTCTTTTATTTGAACCAGTGGTCCCAATTCGGCTTCCCAACTGTACTGCGCATGCGTCGCATCAAAAGTCTCATTGGCTGTATACGGCGCGCTTTTTTGAAGTTATTAAATGTGTAAATCAATTTTTTATAATAATTTATCATTGTAGAATCAATTTAATTAATTTTAAAAACCCAAAATGGCCCTTTAAAGTGAAAGGTAAATTAATTATTTGATTTTCCACTTTAAAAATGAATGATTGATTTAAAATTTTTTAAAAAGGAAGAGTTTTTTCACCAATGTAAATTCCAAATAATTAATCACATTTTTTAGTAATTTATAATAATTATATATTGCAAAAAATTGATTTGCAACATTTAATCATTTCAAATAAGCGCGCGATCAACATCCAATGAGGCTGCTGGTGCGACGCATGCGCAGTGCGATTGGTATCATATTACCCGAAACTAATTTTTCCACTTTCGATATTTATATTTTCAGTACGTTCTTTTGATGTCCGAAGCCATAATACTAATCGCAGAGGAGAATATTTGGACGAATTTTTTTTCTCGTCAAACAAACAAGCACGTTCACTGGATTTTGCAAGTGGGAGGCTCAGTTTTGAGTATTGCCGGAGTTGCTATAAAATTTGATCACAAAAACGAACATTTTCAGAGCACCCATGCCATTACCGGAATTATTTCTGTATCTTTCATATTTTTGGTGGCACTTTTGGGCGTTTTTGCATTTTTTGCTGTTCGTTTGCGGAAAGTGTTGCGACCAGTGATATTCAAATTTCTCCACAACTTTTTGGGTATCTTCTGTTTTGTCATTGGAATGACTGCACTTTTGTATGGACTTGAAAAAAGATGGATGAAGAAAAATTCAACAGAGGGGATGGCCAAAACATGTATAATCTTCACGTACGCGATTACGCTGTTTTCACTTTTTGGGGCTATTCGGTCCCTCTTTAATCAGGCGGTGAGTATGCACAGAAAAAAATAAAAATTTATTTTGAACAAAAAATGACGTCAAAATTTACTGAATCCAAATTGAGACACAATTGGGTCATTAAAAATAGGAACATTGAAAGTAACTCAGTGTTGATCAGTTTTCAGATTGCTCATCACAGCGAGCATATTATTTATTTATTCCTAAGTTTATGGTTGAAATGGTTTCTCAAAAAATTTTGAATCAGGGAGTTACAGGATTGTGAATTTTGAGACCCAACTTGTTTTTAAAAAACAATACCTGCAGTGTCAACAAAGTTCATATATATATTTTTTTTTAATTGAAGCGTAAACTTTACAATAAAATAAAAAATGAAAGTATTTTGTTGCACGAATAAAACATTTTTCTCAATGTATTAAATATATTTCCTCTGTTTAGCTTTTTATGCAATTTAAAATTACCCGCGCTTTTTCACGGTCTCATGTTCACCAATCAGAAAGTGACATGAAACAAAATGTTGTGACGTCAGCTAGCAAGATGTCTGCACGCTGAGGGCCAAACAGTAGGGGAGATTACCAG
>CAKNYM010047008.1:0-19765 GCA_932195095.1 Andricus curvator | reverse complement strand
AGAAAATTTGTCCTCTTTGTGCCAAAAATAATATTCTTGGTTGAAAATTCTTTTTTTTTTTTTTAGTTGAAAATTAAATAATTTGGTTGAAAATTCAACTGTTTCGCAGGAAGCTGGTCGTTTTGATTCAAAAATTCATTTCTTTTGGTAAAAATTTCATTTTTTTGTGGTTAAAAATGCAACTGTTTATTTGAAAATAAAGCTGATTTATTTGAGGATTCAAGTCTTTTGTTAAATATTTGTTCATTTTTTTTGTTAAATTCAATAATTTTTTGTATTTAAAATGAAAAGATTTTTAGGTTGAAATATTAACTATTACATTTTTTTTTGAGAATTCACATTTTTTAGTTTCAAATTTACTCATTGGTTGAAAGTTGATCTGCTTCCTCAAAAATTTATTTTTTTTTGTTGAAGATTCATAATTTTAATTGAGAATTGATCTCTTCGGTAGAAAATTGTACTATTTTGTTGAAAATTCTTCTGTTTGGTTAAAAATTAATTTATTCTCTGAAAATTATAATATTATTGGTTGAAAATTATCTTATTTATTGAAAATTTATATTTTCGGGTCGAAAATTCAACAGTTTTGTAGAAAATTGGTTTTTTTTGTTTACAAATCCAACAATTTGGTAGAAAATTTTCGAATAACAAATTTTTTAAATAAAAATTAAACTATCTTATTTTTGGTTGAGAATTTATCTCTTTAGTTAATAAATTCAACTATTTGGTTAAAAATTCTTCCTTTTTGGAAGAAAATTAATCTTCTTGGTCAAAAAGTTATTTTTCAGTTAAAAATTAAATCATTTGGTTGCAAATTTAACTGTTTTTTTTTATTTGAAAATTCATCTTTTGGTAAAAATTTGATCTATTTTAGATAAGAATGCAACTGTTTGTTAGAAAATAAATCATTTTGGTTACAAATTATATATTTGGTTAGAAATTTATATATTTTGTTGAAAATTTGTCCTTTTTGGCAAAAATTAGGTTTCCGGGGTGAAAATTCATCTTTTTGTTTCAAAATTAAATTATCTGGGTAAAAATTCAACTGTTTTGTAGAAAACTGGTCTTTTTAATTTTGAAATTCAACTTTTGGTAAAAATATCATCTACATATTTTGGTTGAGAATTCAAATTTTTTTGTAGAAAGCTAGTCTTTTTTATTTGAAAATTCATCTTTTCGTAAAAAATTAATTTATTTTTGTAAAAAATGCAAGTGTTTGGTTGAAAATTGATCTTTTTAGTTGGAAATTTAATTATTTTGTTGAAAATTGAATTATTTTGTTGGAAATTTATGTATTTTGTTGAGAATTCGTCCATTTTGGTAGTAAATTATTTTTTTTTCTAATTCAAATTTTGTTTAAGATTCATGTATTTTATTAAGAATTCGTCGCTTTTAATAGAAAATTCATCTTCTTATTTGCAAATTGAACTATTTTGTTGAAAATTGATGTACTTTGTTGAGAATTTGTCTATTTTGGCAGAATTTGTTTTTTTGTTGTTGAAAATTCAATTTTTAAAAAAACTTTATGTATTTTATTAAGAATTCGTCGCTTCTAGTAGAAAATTATTCTTCTTGGTTGAAAATAATTATGTTTGCCTAAATATTAAATTATTTGGTTAAAAATTCAACTACTTTGTGTAAAGTTGTCCTTTTGCTTTGAAAATTCGTCACTTTTGGTAAAAATTTAATCTATTTTGAATAAAAATGCAACTGTTTAGTTGAAAATTAATCTTTCCTCTTTGACGATTCAACTGTTTTGTTGAAAAGTGAAAATATTTTTTTTGTTGATATAATTTCACCACCCCCACTCCCACTATATAAATTCACGAAAAAAATTTAGTTCTCAAAAATTAGGCAACTTAAAACCAAAAATGATAAATTCAATAATGGTAGGTATTAATAATTAATAATTACTTCAATAATATTGATTAAAAAGGATTAATTTTCAACCATAAATCGACTAGTTGTATTTGCAGTTGAACAAATTAATTTTTAACCATAAGAAACGAATTTTCAACAAACTAGCTCAATGTTCAACCACACAAATTAATTTTGAACAAAAACATTAATTCTATGATGAATAGTTTAATTTTTAGTTTAAAAAATTAATATTCGACAAAAAAGAATTTTCAGCAGAATAGTTAAATTTTTAACAACAAAAAAACAACTTTTTGAACTAAAATAATGACACCAAAAAAGTGAACATAACTAAATAGTTGAATTTTCCCCTAAAAAAAGGATGAATTTAGACCGAAAAATGTAAAAGTTGACATTTTAACCAAAAAGGATTTTAATTTTAAACCAAAAATACTTGAATTCAACCAAAAGAGACGAATTTTCAAAAAAAAAAGTTGAATCCTCAACCAAAACAGAAATTTTGAACCAGTTTTATTTTTAGATAAAAAAGATGAAATCCCTACGATAACAGATTTTCCAGTCAATAAAGACATTTTTTTTTAAATAATGAATTTGCATGCCAAAAAGACAAATTTTCTACAAAACAGTTGAATTTCCAACAAAAATGATTTTAATTCTTTTATATTATTTTGCGGCGCATTTTTATTGAAAATAAATAAATAAAAAACTTTCGCAAGTTAGATTGAGCGACTTAAAAATTGATAGTAAACTTTTCATCTAGCCGCATTATATTTGAAATATTATGCACATTTACCCAGATAAATCTTCACGAAATTTATGGCTGACAACAATGTTGAAGTTGTAAAATTTTTTATAGAATCATAAATTATTTCCATAGGTTTCCAGATAAAAAAGCCGCTGATCCTTACAATCTTCTGGAATATCGTTACAATTTAAGGAGCAAGTAAATCAGATCATAAGTTATCTCCACACT
The DNA here is from genome assembly GCA_932195095.1 of Andricus curvator. Taxonomy (NCBI): domain Eukaryota; kingdom Metazoa; phylum Arthropoda; class Insecta; order Hymenoptera; family Cynipidae; genus Andricus; species Andricus curvator. The sequence goes on along the minus strand of CAKNYM010047008.1, from coordinate 16,914 downwards.
AAAACATAATGTAGCCAGTTAAAATAGTTATCGGGTTTTCTTATTTTATTTTGAATCATTTTTTATGAAAAAAGAATCGAGAAGATAATGGTCTCACAGATGATATCAGGATTCGATTTTACATTCAAGTTTTCATGCGCTATTCTCTAGCGAGGTAGTTTCGTCTTTTTTCCTTTTTAGATATTGCCTATTTCACGTAGACTCTGAGTTTTCTTGTGAAAGTCTGGGTATTATAAATTTGCTTCATAATAGAGAAAATATCCTGATGGCGAAAGCAACTCTATAAAATATACATATAAAGAGTAAATATGCAAAAAACGCTTTTTCTTTAGATCTACCCTAAATTTTTTTGGTGAATTTATTTCGGTTTTATCCAAAAATAACGTAAGACGATTTTGGTGCAGGCGAGGTTTCTTCAAATCTTATTGTTTTTTATCCTATATTAAAAAGCGCATGGCGCCATTTTCGATTATTTCTCGAAATAACTCGAAACAATTTGAAACTATTGTTGTCCGGAAACTCTTATTTATGATTGGTTGGAGCTGTCGTTCCTTTTTCCCATTTTAAATAAAAAGGTTTGCAAACTTCAGGTTTATGAGAAATGTAAGGTTATCTAAATAATATATTCAATAATAATAATAATAATCTATGTAAGAAGCGTGTCCAGGATTTATATACAAAATGCAATTTGTAAATTTTTGAAGATTTGAAGACTGAAGAAGCTTTTTAAGAATTTTAAAAGGTTTCAATATAATAAAAAAAATTTAATTCCTGGGGAATTTTTAACTGATTCTTAATTTTTTTTTAATTTTAAGAGAAAATTGAGTACTTGGATGGGTGACCATTCGAGAATACTGTGTGCTGTTGGCATATTATGGGTGTGGTGAGCCCAAATTTATAGTTATTTATAACTACAAGAAAACTATCCACCTAGAAAGACTACCCGAATCGGGTAGTGTCACGCCTACCCTGAAAGGGAAATGGCTTAATGGTATATAATGGTATACAAAGATTAATAAAAAATCCGTTCAACTTTAGCAAACATTTAGAAGTTTTGAAAAGAATCAATATTAATTGAAAACTTGAAAACATTTCAAAAAAATTAGAAAAAACGCACGTTTTTGAATATTTTGAAATAAACATTTCTTAAAATTCCTGGCAAAATTTAAACTCAATTTTTATTTTGAAAAATAAATTTTAAGAGAAAATTGATAAATATTTCAAAAAATTGTAAATCAGTTCCTAAAATCTCGAAACAGAATGTGGACGATTTTAAAGCAAAAATGTTCATTTAGCAAAATTACAAAGTTTTATACAAAATTCGAGTAAGTTTAAGAAATATTTAGGAGTTTTAAAAAGATTCAAAATTAATTTAAAACTCAAAAAAATTGTTTAAAACTTGAAAAATGTACATTTTTGAATATTTGTAAATAAAAATTTTGAAGCTTCTTAATCATTTTGAAGAGTTTCACGATAATAAAACATATTTCTTAAAATTCATTGAATAATTTAAACCGGTTTTTTTGTTGAAAAATTTATTTCAAAACAATATTCAAAAAGACTTAAAAAGATTTCAAAAAATTTCCAAAGTTTTCAAAACAGAACCTGGCAGACTTGAAGGCATCTTTTTTATTTTTCAGAATTTTAAGAACGTTTTTTTGGAAAAATTCAAATAATTTCAAACGATATTTCGAAACTTTAAATGCTTTGGGCAGGATTAAAAAATAATTGGAAATTTGAAAACATTACAACTTAAACAAAAAAATTTTAATTTTGGAAAATTTCAAAAAAAAAATTCTAAGCTTTTTAAGAAGTTTTAAAGGCTTCACGAAAATGAAAAACCTTTCTTGAGATTCCTGAGAAAATGTGTAATGACTTTTTATTTTGAAAAATGAATTTTTAAGGAAAATTTGAAAAGTTTTCAAAACATTTCAAAAGATTGCTACAAATGTCGAATATCGACATATCTGAAATCTTCAAAAATCTTTTTGAATTTTTTCAAGAATCCTACAAAAATTATATTTCTATAACCATACAAACAAATGAACAAATAAACCTATGAAAGAAATATTTATTCAACATTTTTATTTTGTATTAAAAATCATTTAATTTGTTTTGGTTGAGAATTCCACTATTTTGTTGAAGATTCGTCTTTTTCGGTTAAAAATTAAACTAATTGAAAATTAATATTTTTTCGTCGAGGATTCAATAATTTTCTAAAATTTCGAAGAAGAATGGGAAAGATTTTAAAGCAAAATCTTTCAATTAGCAAATTACAAAGATTCGTAAAAAATTCGATCAAGTTCAAGAGACACTTAGAAGTTTTTAAAAAATTAAAAATTAATTTAAATCTTGAAAACATGTCAAAAAAGTTTTTAAAAAACTTACATTTTTGAATATCTGGATATAGAAATTTTGAAGCTTCTTAAAGATTTTTAAAGGTTTTACCATAGTAAAAAAATGTCTTGAAATTCCTGGGAAAATTCAAACTGATTTTTTATTTTGAAAAATTAATTTCAAGATAATATTAAAAAAGAATTTAACATTTCAAAAGATTTCCAAAATTGTCAAAACAGAATCTGGAAGATTTGAAGGCAAGTTTTTTAATTTTTCAGAATTTCAAGAAAAATTTTGGAAGAATTCTAAGAATTTTAAATGATATTCAGAATTTGAAAAGATTTTCAAAAATTTTAAACAAAATGTAAATTTTTAAGATTTTAAAACAAATTTTAAAGCTTTTTAAGAAGTTTAAAAGGCTTCAACAAAATAAAAAAACTTTTTTAAATTCCTGGGAAAATTTAAACTGATTCTTTATTTTGAAAATAAATTTTAAGAGAAAATTGACTAATGTTTTAGATTATTTTCTAAAATTTCGAAAAAAAATGTTAAAGATTGCAAAATGTTATAAAATTTTTTTTTAATTTCAAAAGGTTTCACGATAATAAAAAATGATTCTAATAATTCATGAGATAATTTAAACTGATATTTTATTTTTTTTAATTAATTTTAATATAATATTAAACAAAAATTTTTTTTTATTTTGAAAAATTAATTTTTAAAGAAAATTTGAAAAAGTTTCAAAATATTTCAAAATATTTCTACAAATTTCGACAATATCTGGAAGATTTCAGGGCAATCTTTTTAATTTTAAAAGATTTTTCAAAATTTTAGGATATTTATCGTCAAAACTTCCAAACGTCTGAATATCTTTCAAACTTACTCGGAACTATTTCTAACATTTTTCAAAATCCGGATAAATGAAAAATTATACTCTTGCGACATATCTGGAAGCTTAGAAAAATCTTTCGAATTTTCTCAAGAAATCTTAGAAAAATTATATATTTATTTAACTTTAAAAAAAATGAACAAAGAAACTTAAAAAAGAAATGTTTTGCAGAGATTTTTATTTTTTATTTTAAATTATTTATCCCCCAAAAATAATAATTTGGGTGAATTTTTTTTTCTTTCATGAGTGAAAAATCTTTTTTAAGATTAAATTTGAACTATTTTTTGGAAAATTTCTGTTTCTCGGTTAAAAATGCAACTGCTTAAAAATTAATCTTTTTTTGGTCGAGGATTCAACTACTTTATTAAAAATTCATTTTTTTTAGTAAACATTCGTAATATTAGTAAAAAAATTTCATTTCTTTGGTTGACAATGTCACGATCTCGTCGAAAATTCATATTTTATTGGTAGAAAATTCATCTATTTCATCAAAAATTAATATTTTCGTGTTAAAAAATTGAACTATTTTGTAGAAAATTGGTCTCATCTTTTTAAAAACTTAATCTTTTTTGGTTTAAAATGCAACTGGTAAAAATTAATTTTTTTGTTGGGGATTCAGCTATTCTGTTTTAAATTTGTCTTTTTTGGCATGAATTCAACAATTTTTTATTTACAATTAAATTATTTTTGGTTGAAATATCATTTATGTTATCTAAATAATATATATTCAATAATTTAATAATAATAATCAATGGAACAAATGTCATCTTTTCGATATCTCTTTCGAGATTTTTAAAAACATGCATGCGCGCGCGTAGCACGCTTTTGCTACTTGTCCTATATTAAAAAGCATATGGCGCCATTTTCGATTATTTCTCGAACCATCTCGAAATAACTCGGAACAATTTGAAACTATTGTTGTCCGGAAACTCGTATTTATGATTGGTTGGAGTTGTCGTTCCTTTTTCTCGTTTAAAATAAAAAGTCTGTAAACGTCAGGCTTATGAGAAATGCAAGTTTATCTAAATAATATATTCAATAATAATAATAATCAATGGAACAAAGGTGCCCAGGGCTTTGATATAAAAAATGTAATGTGTAGATTTTTGAAGATTTCTAAAAAAAGAAAAGAAAATTGATAAACATTTGAAAACATTCAAAATTATTTCTTAAAATTTCGAAAAATAATATGGACGATTTGAAAGAGAAATTTTTTTATATTTATATTATTAAAATGTTGATTTTTCTAAAAGATTTTGAAAGGTTTCATGATAATAAAGAAATTTCTTAAAATTCGTGGGAAAATTTGAACTGATTGTTTATTTAGAAAAATAAATTTAAAGAGAAAATTGACATAGATTGCACAACATTTAAAATTATTTACCTAAATTTCGAAAAAGAATATGAACGATTTTAAAACCAATTTTTTCAATTAGCAAGATTATAAAGTTTTATAAAAAAATTGGATCAAATTTAACAAACATTTAGAAGTTTTAAAAAGAGTCCAAATTAACTTAAAACTTAAAAAGATTTTTAACAAGTTAAAAAATGTACATTTTTAAATATTTGCAAATAAAAATGTTGAAGCCTCTAAAGAATTTAGAAAGGTTTCACGACAATAAAAAATATTTAAAAAAATTCATGGGATAATTAAAAAAAAAATTTATTTAGAAAAAATTAATTTCGAGAGAAAATTGATACCGATTTCACAACATTTTAAATTATTTCCGAAAATTTCTATAAAGAATATGAACGATTTTAAAGCCAATTTTTGCAATTAGTAAGATTAAAAAGTTGTATAAAAAGATTTGATCAAGTTTAAAAGACATATAGAAGTTTTAAAAAGAGTGAAAATTAATTTAAAACTTAAAAAGATTTTCAAAAAGTTAAAATAAATGTACATTTTTGAATATTTGTAAACAAAAATGTTGCAGCTTCTGAAGCATTTAGAACGGTTTCACGATAATGAAAAATATTTTTGAAAATTCATGGGATAATTTAAACTTATTTTTTATTTTGAAAAATTAAGTTTAGGAGAATATTTAAAAAGACTTTAAATTATTTCAGAAGATTTCCAAAATTGTCAAAACAGAATCTGGAAGATTTGAAGGCATTTTTTTCTACTTTTCGGAGATTTAAGAAAAATTTTGGGAAAATCAAAATAACTTTCAAAGATATTTAGAAAGTTTTAATGTTTTAGAAATGATTTTAGAAAAATATGAAATTTGAACAGATTTACAAAAGATTTTAAATTATTTTCTAAAATTTCCAAAAAGAATAGGAAAGATTTTCAAGCAAAATCTTTTAATTAGCAAGATTACAAAGACTTATAAAAAATTCGATCAGATTTAAGTGACATTTAGAAGTTTTAAAAACATTTAAAATTAATTTAAAACTTGAAAATATTTCAAAAATGTAAGATTTAAAAAAACTTACATACTTGAATATTTGGAAATAAAAATTTTGATGCTTCTTAAAAATTTTGAAAGGTTTTACGATAATAAAAAAAATGTCTTAAAATTTCTGGGACAATTTGAACTGATTTTTTATTTTGAAAAATTAATTTTAAGGAAAAATTGACGAATATTTTAAAACATTTTTATTTATTTCCTAAAATTTCGAAAAAGAATGTGGACGATTTTAAAGAAAAAATGTTCAATTAGTAAGATTAGAAAATTTTATTAAAAATTTGAAACAAAAATTTTTTGAAAGGTTTCAAGATAATAAAAAATATTTATCAAAATTCATGGCATAATTTAAACTGATTTTTTATTTGAAAAATTAATTTTAAGAGAATATTTGAAAAGAATTTAAAACATTTCAAAAGATTTCGAAAATTTATTGTCAAAACAGAATCTGGATGATTTAAAGGCAAGTTTTTTAATTTTTCAGAATTTCAAGAAAAATTTTGGAAAAAATCGAAGAATATTAAAAGAATTCCCAAAATTCCAAACAAAATGTAAATTTTTGAAGACTCCGAAAAAAATTTCAGATTATTTTAAGAAGTCTGAAAGGCTTCTAGAAAATGAAAAACTTTCTTGAGATTCCTGGGAAAATTTTTAATGACTTTTTATTTTGAAAACAAATTTTGAAAGAAAACTTGAAAAGGTATCAAAACGTTCCAAAATATTGTAATTATTTTAATTTTGAAAGATTTTTCAAAATTTTAGGAATAGTTTGAGTCAGATTAACACATATTTATCTTTCAAACTTCTATATATTTATCTTTATCTTTATCTAAACTGACTCAAATTTTTCCTAACATTTTTCAAAATCCTGAAAAATACAAAATTATGCTTTTTTGACATATCTGCAAATTGAAAACATTTCAAAAAAGTTTTAAAAAATGTACACATTTTTTAATGTTTGGAAACAAAAATTTTGAAGCTTCTTCAGGATTTTGAAAGGTTCCATGATGAGAAAGAAAAAATTCTTAACATTCATGGGAAAATTTAGACTGATTTTTGTTGAAAAATTAATTTTAAGAGAATATGGGATATTTGAAGGCAATTTTTGTAATTTTTTCAATTTTTCAGAATTTTGAGAAAAAAATTGGTAAAATACGACCAATTTTAAAAGATATCTAGAGTGTTTCGAAGTTTTGTAAATGGTTAAAAAATAATTTGGAATTTAAAAATATTTTCAAACATTTGAAACAAAATGTAAATTTTTGAAGATTTCAAAAAAAACTTTCGAAGCATTTTAATATGTATAAAAAGCTTCAAACAAAAAATTTTCTTGTGATTCTTTGGAAAATGTTTAATAACTTTTTATTTTCTAAAAATTAATTTTTAAAGACAATTTGAGGGCAATTTTTTAAATTTTAATGAATTTTCAAACTTTTAGGAATAGTTCGAGTCAGTTTAAAAGATATTTAGGTATCTTATAAACTTTCAAAAGTCCTAAATATCTTTTAAACTGACTTGAATTTTTCCTAAAATTTTGCAACATTAAGAAAAAAATGATACTTTTTTGAAATATCTGGAATATTTAAAAATTGTTTGGAATTTTCTCAAGTATCTTAGGAAAATTATATATTTATATAATCTTACAGAAAATAAAAGAATTTACTTAGAAAAGAAATAATTATTCTAAATTTTTATTTTGTATTCAAAATCCCCTAAAATTATAATTTCGGTGGAAAACCCGTATTCGTGATTGGATGAAGTTTTCATTTTTTTGCCGCTTGAAAAAAGTCTGCAAACTGCAGGTTTATGATAAATGTAAGGTTATCTCAATAATATATATATATATATATATATATATATATTCAATAATAATAATTAATGTAAGGAAGGTAATTTGTAAGGCATTTTGATGTACAAATTGTTATTTGTAGATTTTTGAAGATTTCAAAAATGAAGAAGCTTTTTAAGGATTTTAAAAGGTTTCAAGATAATAAAATTTTGTTTAAAAATTCCGGGGAAAATCTAAACTGATTTTTTATTTTGAAAATAAATTTTAAGAGAAAATTGACAACGATTTCAAAAGATTTCAAATTATTTTCTAAAATTTCGAAAAAGAATAGGAAAAATTTTCAAGCAAAATCTTTCAGTTAGCGAGATTACAAAGATTTATAAAAAATGCGAGTAAGTTTGAGACATTTCGAAGTCTTAAAAAGATTCAAAATTAATTTAAAAGCTGAAAATATTTCGAAGCTTTTAAAAAATGGATATTTTTGAATATTTAGAAATTTTTTTTGAAGCTTCCTAAGGATTTTGAAACGATTCACGTGAATAAATACATTTTCTTAGAATTCATGGAAAAATTTGAACTGATTTTTTATTTTGGAAAATTAATTTTAAGATAATATATCAAAACACTTTGAAAGATGACAAAAAATTTTAAAAGATTACAAAATATTTATAAAATCGTCATGACAGATTCTCGAAGATTTTACGGTAATTTTTGTAATTTTTCAGAATTTCAAGAAAGTTTTTGGAAAAATTCGAATAATTTAAAAATATATTTAGAAGGTGTAAAAGTTTTGGAAACAGTTTAAAAAAGTATTTGAAAATATTTCAAAAAATTTGAAACAAAATGTAAATTTTTGAAGATTTTAAAAAAAATTTCGAAGCTTTTTAAGGAGTTTGAATGGATTGAAAAATATAAAAAAACTTTCTGAAAATTCCGGGGAAAATTTAAACGGATTTTTTATTTTTAACATAAATTTTAAGAGAAACTTGACAAAGATTTCAAAAGATTTTGAATTATTTTCTGAAATTCCGAAAAAGAATTGGAATGATTTTCAAAAAAAATCTTTCAATTAGCAAAGTTTACAAATTTTGTACAAAATTTGAAAAAAAAATGTAAAAGATTTCACGATAATAAAAAATATTTCTCATAATTCATGGGCGAATTTAAATCGATTATTTATTTTGAAAAATTAATTTTTAGATAATCCTTAACAAAATTTTTAATTTCAAAAGATTTCCAAAATTGTCAAAACAGATTCTGGAAGATTTTAAGGCAATTTTTGTAATCTCTCAGAATTTTAAGGAAATTTTTGAAAAAATTCGAATAATTTTAAAAGATATTCAGAAGGTTTAAAAGTTTCGGAAATAGTTGAAAAAAATTTGAAAATATTTCGAAAAATTTTAAACAAAATGTAAATTTGTAAGATTTTGTAAGAAATGTCAAAGCTTTTTAAGAAGTTTAAAAGGCTTCAAGAAAATAAAAGAAAGAATTTTTAATTCTTGGGAAAATTTAAACTGACTTTTTATTTTGAAAATAAATTTGGAGAAAAAATTGACATAGATTTCAAAATATTTTAAATTATTTTCTTAAATTTCGAAGAAGAATGGGAAAGATTTTCAAGCAAAATCTTTCCATCAGCAAGATTGTAAAATTTCATTAAAAATTTGAAGAAAAAAAATTTCAAAAGGTTTCACGATAATAAAAAATATTTCTCATAATTCATGGGATAATTTAAACTGATTTTCTATTTAAAAAAATTAATTTTAAGATAATATTAAAAAAATTTTCAACATTTCAAAAGATTTCTAAAATTGTCAAGATAGAATCTGAAAGATTTGAAGGCAAGTTTTCAATTTTTCAGAATTTCAAGAAAAATTTTGGAAGAATTTAAAGGATTTTAAGAGATATTTAGAAGGCTTATAAGTTTTGAAAATGGTAAAAAAATGATTTTAAGTTGGAACAGATTTCCAAATATTTTTAACAAAATGTAAATTTTTGAAGATTTCGAAAAAAAATTTTAAGCTTTTAATGAAGTTTAAAAGGCTTTAAGAAAATAAAAAAAACTTTCCTAAAATTCCTGGAAAAATTTAAACTGAATTTTTATTTTGAAATTAAATTTTAAGAGAAAATTGTCAAAGATTTCGAATTTTTTAAAATTATTTTCGAAAATTTCAAAAAATCTTTTCATTAGCAAGATTAAAAAAATTTTCAAAAAATTTCAAAAGGTTTCACTATAATACAAAGCATTTCTCATAATTCATGGGATAATTTAAACTGATTTTTTATTTTGAAAAATTAATTTTAAGATGATATTTAAACAAAATTTTAACATTTCAAAAGATTTCCAAAATTGCCAAAACAGAAACTGGAACTTTTGAAGGCAAGTTTTTAAATTTTTCAGAATTTCAAGAAACATTTTGGAAGAATTCGAAGAATTTTAAAAGATTTTAAATTTTAAAAGAAGGTTTAAAAGTTTTGAAAATATTTAAAAAATAATGTTCAATTCTGAAAGCCTTCCAAACATTTTAAACAAAATATAAATGGAAAATTTTCAAAAAAATTTGAATCTTTTTAAGAAGTTTGAGAGGTTTCAATAAAATAAAAAAATTTCTTGAGATTCCAGGAAAAAATTTGCTAGACCAAAAAATTTTAGAAAAAATTCGAGTAAGTTTAAGAGATATTTAGAAGTTTTAAAAAGATTGAAAAATCATTTTCGAATTAAAAAGATTTCAAAAAGTATAAAACAAGAGGTAGATTTTCAAACATTTTGAACATAAAATGTTTCTGAATTTTGGAAAAAAAATTTTTTTAAGAATTTTGAAAACTTCCAAGAGAATAAAAAGCTTTTCTTAAAATTGCAGGGAAAATTTCTAGTCATATTTTATTTTGAAAACCGAATATTTAAAGAAAATCGAAAAAGATTTCTAAAATTGTCAACAAAAATCTGGGAGATTTCAAGGCAATTTTTTTAATTTTTAAAGATTTTTCAAAATTTTAGGAATAATTCGAGTCAGTTTCAAAGATGTTTAGGAATTTAAAAAATTTTGAAGAGATTATAAATATTTTAAAATTGAAAGATTGTCCAAAATATAGAAAATATTTTTCACTTTCTTCAAAATTTCTAAAAGCCCTAAATATCTTATAGACAGATACGAATTTTTTCTAAAGTTTTGTAAAATCCTATAAAATAAAAACATTTTTCAAATAATTTTCTAGATACTTTTTCGACATACCCAAAATCTTCAAGAATATTTTTTAATTGTGTCAAGATTTGATATATTTCACATTATAAAGACCATCGTTTTAATCCTTACGCGTGGTTTGAGATTCAAACTTTCTATTTTTTCGAGAATGAGCCGGCCAATTTATTCTCGGAAATTGGAGAGTTGGAATCTCAAGCCCACGTTTGCAGAGATTTTAGTTTAAACTGTTTCAAGTATAAATTGATTTAAACCTTTTTCGGTTGCTGATCAGAATTTATTGCAAATTAGTACCTTATTTACAATTTTGGAATTAGGAATCTACAGTTGAATTCACATAGAAACAAGATTTCCGAATACTGATATTTAATTCAGGCTGCTTTACCAAATTTCGTGAGTAGAGCCACGGCGCGCTGGGCGGGTGAATGACCGCGAAGTTTGGCAGTGCGCAAGCGCGAACTAAGAAATCTCCGACCTGCGAGCAGTGATCCCAACTTTGGCATGTGGATGTACTGCGCTTGCACTCGGACGCTTGAGAGGAACACGACGCGACAACCCGTTACCATGGCAATAATACACCGCGCCGTGTTCCTCTTACGCATCGCTAGCGCAAGCGCAGTACCTCTACATGCCAAAGTTGGGGTCACTGCCTGCGAGTCAGCCAGCGGACGAGCGACGATTTTTGCGATCTCAGTCGATCCCAGTCGATTGCAGTCGGTCCCTGGATCTATAGCTCGGAGCTCATCATCTTATTTCTAAATAAACGAGTCTTTAAAATTAATTACTTTTTTTGAGTCTTACATCAACTCGCGTTCCAGATTTAGTTCCAAATTATTTCCATTAGATCATTTTCGTTTTCTTCTTTCATCACTTTCTCTAATCTGACCACAGAGGCTCCAGCTGCAGTGTTCCTCGATCATGAGGAGTTTCCAGAAGAGAGGGCAACCTATATCCTTTTTATTTATGTTTTAAGAACATAAAGTGCAGTGAATGCCATCGGAATTTTGCCTCCGGGTTCTTTTTTTGTGCTTCGAATTTTCGGGTTTCGGATACGTTATCTCCTAACGGTCGTGATCGCGCATACTTGGGGATACCGAGCTTCTGTTTTCCATTCACTTGGAAAATAGACTCATAGACCCAATTCGCCGAAGACTAGCGGAGGTTCTGCGCCTGGTTTTACCATCGCTGAACACGCTGTTCCCGTGCGAGTCTTCGTTGATCGTGTCAACCGGTATCGTGTTCCTCCGCGTTCGCGTGCTTTATTCTTCACTGAAACTTCCGTGAATACTTGGCCAGCCCTCGACGCTCCCAACTATGACGTTGCAATTTTATTGCAAGTCACAAGCAATTAATTTTCAGAGATTCAATGACTGTTAAAAATTGTATTAAGTTGATTTAAAAATTTTAAGACTTAATGATAGTTCCTGAATGCGCAAACTGCATGGTTTTCCAAGACTTGGGTTTATTTAATTTAGTTCCTTTATTATTAAGAATTGATTTTGCCTGTTTTTCTTTTTTATTTATGTATTTCCCGAGTTATCCGACTATCCTGAAGGAGTCTCACTCATCCTGACCCAACGAGAAACTTCAAGAAGCATTTGGGATGCCTTTTGTCGATTGGAGTTACTCAAATCCTTTGAAATTTCCCGCTCAACCTACTGTTGTGTGCCATCCTGTTCCTATCCTTCTAGTCATACCTCAAAACCTATTGAATATTTTTGGAATGCTGTTGGGATTATTACTGCTGATTATTTTTGACGCCCTGTTCAACTTATCTACCTTGAAGTGGAATTCAAAAGTTCTTATTTTGGGAAGGTTTATTGTCGATCCCCGGCAATGCGAGTGGGACCTCTTTAGATCAGGCTCGGTATATAAATGTCAAAGTTCTCGGTACTAGCGACTTTAAATTGGATGGTTCTATAAAGTCCTAGTAGCCGGCTTGGTTGTTCAGATAATTCGGAGAGGATGTCTTGGACAATAATTCAAAATCTTATGGACGAAATTGATTGATTATGATCATCAAATTCAGAAGAGAATATTTTGTTTGGACACAGCATCCCTAATATCTACTTCTAGTTACATCCCTGAGAGCCTTTTTCTTCTGTTTCAACATTCCCTAGTAACACCAATCAAAACGCCCCATTTCAACCAATCAGGATTAAGCCGGTTGCCAAAGAAGTAAACAACGCTGGAAAAACCCTCATCTTTCGTCGAGCAGCTTGCGGAGTAACATCGTTCGTTAGAATATCTAAACAGTTTTATTTAACTCAAAGCGTATAACGCGATAATCCTGAATTTCCTATTCTGTTGATTGCTACCCTGTGTGAGATCTTTTGAGTGCTGTCACGGATTATCTGAAAAGGTATAAGTTCGTTTTGTCAGATTCAGAAAGGAAGATTTTTACCTAGACTTTGTGTGGACACCTTTCCTTTTGTTTTGTGAGTTTTAGTTTAAATTTAGTTTGTTTAATTTGGTCAGACAAAATAGAGAAACTTCCTTGATTGAATATTATAATTTGTTTGTATATTGTGTTATGTTCTTGTCTGATAATTTATTTGCTGTGTTGTTCCTCCTATTGTCTTTGACCCTTTCCCTGATTGCTTTTCTTGAATATTCTTGAATTGGAAAACCAGACGGAAGGTCCAAAATCAAGTAATTTCATTTTGTATAATTGTAGTGTATATTGTTTCCAACATTAGTATGATTTAGATTTTTTTGATCTTTTGTTTTGTGTTTCTGTGATCGTCTTTTGTTAACAATTGTGACTTCTGGATGACTTCCATTTTTTTGTAATAAAAGTAAGGAAAGGAAATACGACTTTTATTTAGGAAATAATTTAGTTTTTAAAAATTAGTATTCAAAAATTAGGTTAATTTTGTTGTTGTTGACATTTATAATTATTTACTAAAGAACTATCCCCTCTGCCTTTATCCAGAAGTGGGGCTAAGTTAGCCAAAGTTTTCCGGTTCTTTACACAAATGAATTGTCTTTGTTACATTTTTTATATGACATTAAATATTATCTGATCCATACGGTTCTGGCGCCCGCGGTAAATAAAGATAAATATAACTTAGAATTTTAGGCTTAGAACCGAAGGTTTTAACGATAGTGGAATTGTCGTTATACAACAAGCGTCATCGTCCCGGCAAATGACAACATCGTCGGGCTCAACAGAAGCTGCAAAAACGCGGCCCGCGCGCCCTTATTGGTTCGAGGAATTCGGACTGCGTACACAAATCAAGATGCCACACAGGTGCCCGAATCAGGCACGCTAAGCGCTAAAAAACTGCGTTTAGCTAAAGCCGCACAAACTTTGGAATACGAACCTAGAAGGCCCACACTCGCTTTCGGTCCCGATTCTCGTAAGGATAGAAAAGTCGATTTTGACTTTAGTCAAAGGTCGAATACCTCGGTCCAAAAATTCGACTGTTTACAATCGACTTTGCACCTTGAAGTCGACTTTGTTCATTCGACTTTTCATCTTCCGACGACCGGACTTTTTCTTACCGCCACGCAACAAATCCAAAATACGTTTGCACTTCGCTTTGCTTGACTGATGCATCGCTGCTACATGCTATGCCGGCTTTTCAAAAACATATGGTGACTGGTGTGTAGTGTTTAGTAATTCAGCCATGGTATGGGTCCCGTATGGATTTATTTTTTTATAAATTGAAAATTGAACCAAAGTAAGATGTAATGAGTACCAAAAGGTACTTTGCTTTTACAGTAGCACAACGACGCTGGCCAACAACCTAGTAGTCCTTCAGAGTTTGGACGCAGACATGCGGTTTGAGAATAATGATTCAAGTATTCATTTTCATTACATTTTTGCATCTATGTTAGTGTGTTAATAATTATATATGAGAACGTGTAACTGATATTTTAAAATGATATAAGTTAAGAAAGATGTTAATGTGACTGATAATTCAAGATATACATGACATTTTTATGCAGTCAAAAAGTATATAAAGTTTATTGTCGAGAATGGACAGAGAAGCTTGTGAAGTACTTAAAAAACATATTTAATAAAACTATTTTTTAAATTCATACATAATATATATTGTGAAACTATTTTAATTCCTTTCCTCTCGGAATATGTGAAAATGAACTTTGAAGTAAATTTGAAAATTAATTTTTTTCTTTCAAGATTCTTCAGTAAGATTTAAAAATTACTCCAAAGTGTATTTTATTATCAAAATTCATGAAAGGTGCTGTGATGAAAAAATTAGTTTTGAAATTGTGCTCAAAAATTGTTTTCGCGTCTTCAAAGCTCGTTAGTAATTTTTTCAGACTAGTTCTAGTTTGAATAAAATACACCTGCATAATACATTAATAACTTTTATTGAAAATATCAATGGGAAAAGAAAATACCAACATTAAAAACAGTTTTTAAAAATACTCCAGAAAATTCTACTTAAGTCGACTTTACATCTGAATTAATCGACTTTGAATGTCGAAAAAGTTAAGTCGATTGTAAATTCGAAAGTCGACTTTTTATTGTGACTTTCCATCCTTATATTCTCGAGAACATTAAAAAAGATGTTTGTGTATTTCAGATGTATGAAAAAAAAATCTAAAAGATGAAATTTTTTTTATTTTACAGGATTTTACAAAACATTAGGAAAAATTCGAGCCATTTCAAAAGATATTGAGGACTTTTAGAAGTTTGCAGAAATAAAAAATTTTTGATAAATTTTTTGAAATGCTTCCAAGTTTCGAAATATTTTAGATTTATTCAAAACCTCTTCAATTCCTAAAAATATTTTCAGCTGACTCGAATTTTTTCCTAAATTTTGAAAAATCATTCCAAATGTAAAAAAATTGCCTTAAAATCTTTGCACTTTTCCTCAAATAGTGAGAATCGTTTTTTTAACATTTGAAATCAAAATGAAATCTACTTTCTTATGAATAATTTTATGCAAAAAGTGCATGATATACATTCACAAATCAAAATTAGGTTTCAAAATTACTTTCTTTACGGCTTATTAGAGACAAATAAATAACGAAGGAAAAAAGAGAAAGAATTGAATCACTTCAAAATTACTGAAATCTTTTAAAAATACCCTAAGATATTTCAACAAATTTAAAATCTTTTGGAATGCCTTCAAATTTGTAAATCTCTTGAAAGTGTTTCGGAATCTTCTGAAGTACCCTGAAATATTTTTAATCATTTCAAATCCTATCAGGTTACCGAAATCAATTGAAAATTCCTTGGAATCTTTTAATATACCCTAAAACCTGGCATAGGTCCTATCAAATCGATTTATATTTTCGAAATTTTAGCAAACTCTGTGATACAATGCCTCATGACAATTTTTTCAAATCTCTTGAGAATGCTTTAGAATCTTTTTAAATACTTTACAATATTTAAAATCCTCTGAAATCAATAAAATATTCATTATACTCTTTTGAAATACTCTTAAAATTTTCAAGTACTTTGAAATCTTTAAAATCACTTGAAACTTTTTAAAGCTTTCGAAAATGACTCAGAATCTTTCAAAATCATCTACTGATATCAGTTAAATTACTGAAACCAACTGAACATTCCTTAGAATCTTTTAAAATACTATAAAAGTTTTCAAACCCTTACATTTTTTTCGGATTCCTTAAAATGTTGTAAAGCTTTCGGAAATGCCGTGAAATTTTTGCAAGTACTCTAAAATATCTCAAATTTTCTGGAATCAATTTAATTACTGAAATAAATGGAAAATTCATTGGAATATTTTGAAATACTCTTAAAAGTTTTGAAATCCTCTAAAAATTTTGTAAACTCCTTTAAATTATGTAAATCTTTTGAAAATGCCTTGCATTTTTTTGAAATTATCTAAAACTCTCTTAATTCGTTAAAATCGTTCGAAATTGTTGAAACAAATACCTGCGAATTTCCCTGAAATATTTCAGGTTCTTTTGAATCACTTTAAACTTTTTAGAACTCTTGAAAATTCCTTGCAATATTTTAAAATTTCCTAAAGATTCAGTTTAAATATTTTTAAATTACTCGAAACATTTTGAGGCTTCCGAAAATACCTTTTAATCTTTTAAGATACTCTAAAATATTCCAAATCCTTTTGAATCAATTAAATTACTTAAATCAGTTAAAAATTCCTTGAAATGTGTTAAAATATCCTAAAATATTTCAAACCCTTCAAAATATGTTGGCATTCAAAATTCCTTGGATTCTTTTTAAATGTCCTCAAATATGCTCAGTCCTTTAAAGTTTCTTCAAATTATTACAATGAATAACAAATTCCTTGGAATCTTCTGAAATTCTTTCACACATTTTCCTACAAT